>CALSFV010000411.1:0-189806 GCA_943737045.1 Parapristionchus giblindavisi
GTATATATAAGGGGCTCCATATATATACGGCGCTCCGTATATATAAGGGGCTCCGTATATATATGGAGCTCCGTATATATAAGGGGCTCCGTATATATATGGAGCTCCGTATATATAAGGGGCTCCATATATATAAGGGGCTCCATATATATACGGGGCTCCGTATATATATGGAGCTCCGTATATATAAGGGGCTCCATATATATACGGAGCTCCGTATATATAAGGGGCTCCGTATATATATGGAGCTCCGTATATATAAGGGGCTCCGTATATATATGGAGCTCCGTATATATAAGGGGCTCCATATATATAAGGGGCTCCATATATATACGGAGCTCCGTATATATAAGGGGCTCCGTATATATATGGAGCTCCGTATATATAAGGGGCTCCGTATATATATGGAGCTCCGTATATATAAGGGGCTCCATATATATACGGAGCTCCGTATATATAAGGGGCTCCGTATATATATGGAGCTCCGTATATATAAGGGGCTCAGTATATATATGGAGCTCCGTATATATAAGGGGCTCCATATATATAAGGGGCTCCATATATATAAGGGGCTCCATATATATACGGGGCTCCGTATATATATGGAGCTCCGTATATATAAGGGGCTCCATATATATACGGAGCTCCGTATATATAAGGGGCTCCGTATATATATGGAGCTCCGTATATATAAGGGGCTCCGTATATATATGGAGCTCCGTATATATAAGGGACTCCATATATATACGGGGCTCCGTATATATATGGAGCTCCGTATATATACGGGGCTCCGTATATATATGGAGCTCCGTATATATAAGGGGCTCCATATATATACGGAGCTCCGTATATATAAGGGGCTCCGTATATATATGGAGCTCCGTATATATAAGGGGCTCCGTATATATATGGAGCTCCGTATATATAAGGGACTCCATATATATATGGAGCTCCGTATATATATGGAGCTCCGTATATATAAGGGGCTCCATATATATACGGGGCTCCGTATATATATATGGAGCTCCGTATATATAAGGGGCTCCATATATATACGGAGCTCCGTATATATAAGGGGCTCCGTATATATATGGAGCTCCGTATATATAAGGGGCTCCGTATATATATGGAGCTCCGTATATATAAGGGGCTCCATATATATAAGGGGCTCCATATATATAAGGGTATACGGGGCTCCGTATATATATGGAGCTCCGTATATATAAGGGGCTCCATATATATACGGAGCTCCGTATATATAAGGGGCTCCGTATATATATGGAGCTCCGTATATATAAGGGGCTCCGTATATATATGGAGCTCCGTATATATAAGGGACTCCATATATATACGGGGCTCCGTATATATATGGAGCTCCGTATATATAAGGGGCTCCATATATATATGGAGCTCCGTATATATATGGAGCTCCGTATATATAAGGGGCTCCATATATATACGGAGCTCCGTATATATAAGGGGCTCCGTATATATATGGAGCTCCGTATATATAAGGGGCTCCGTATATATATGGAGCTCCGTATATATAAGGGGCTCCATATATATACGGAGCTCCATATATATACTGAGCCCCGTATATATATGGAGTCCCTTATATATACGGAGCCCCTTATATATACGGAGCTCCATATATATACGGAGCTCCATATATATATGGAGCTCCGTATATATAAGGGACTCCACATATATACGGGGCTCCGTATATATGTGGAGTCCCTTATATATACGGAGCTCCATATATATATGGAGCTCCGTATATATATGGAGCTCCGTATATATAAGGGGCTCCATATATATATGGAGCTCCGTATATATATGGAGCTCCGTATATATAAGGGGCTCCATATATATACGGGGCTCCGTATATATATGGAGCTCCGTATATATATGGAGCTCCGTATATATAAGGGGCTCCGTATATATAAGGGACTCCATATATATACGGGGCTCCGTATATATATGGAGCTCCGTATATATAAGGGGCTCCATATATATATGGAGCTCCGTATATATATGGAGCTCCGTATATATAAGGGGCTCCATATATATACGGGGCTCCGTATATATATGGAGCTCCGTATATATAAGGGGCTCCATATATATACGGAGCTCCGTATATATAAGGGGCTCCGTATATATATGGAGCTCCGTATATATAAGGGGCTCCGTATATATATGGAGCTCCGTATATATAAGGGGCTCCATATATATACGGAGCTCCGTATATATAAGGGGCTCCGTATATATATGGAGCTCCGTATATATAAGGGGCTCCGTATATATATGGAGCTCCGTATATATAAGGGACTCCATATATATACGGGGCTCCGTATATATATGGAGCTCCGTATATATAAGGGGCTCCATATATATATGGAGCTCCGTATATATATGGAGCTCCGTATATATAAGGGGCTCCATATATATACGGAGCTCCGTATATATAAGGGGCTCCGTATATATATGGAGCTCCGTATATATAAGGGGCTCCGTATATATATGGAGCTCCGTATATATAAGGGGCTCCATATATATACGGAGCTCCATATATATACGGAGCCCCGTATATATATGGAGTCCCTTATATATACGGAGCCCCTTATATATACGGAGCTCCATATACATACGGAGCCCCGTATATATATGGAGCCCCTTATATATACGGAGCTCCATATATATACGGAGCTCCATATATATATGGAGCCCCTTATATATACGGAGCTCCATATATATACGGAGCCCCGTATATATGTGGAGTCCCTTATATATACGGAGCTCCATATATATACGGAGCCCCGTATATATATGGAGCCCCTTATATATACGGAGCTCCATATATATATGGAGCCCCATATATATACGGAGCTCCGTATATATATGGAGCTCCGTATATATAAGGGGCTCCGTATATATATGGAGCTCCGTATATATAAGGGGCTCCATATATATAAGGGGCTCCATATATATAAGGGGCTCCATATATATACGGGGCTCCGTATATATATGGAGCTCCGTATATATAAGGGGCTCCATATATATACGGAGCTCCGTATATATAAGGGGCTCCGTATATATATGGAGCTCCGTATATATAAGGGGCTCCGTATATATATGGAGCTCCGTATATATAAGGGGCTCCATATATATAAGGGGCTCCATATATATAAGGGGCTCCATATATATACGGGGCTCCGTATATATATGGAGCTCCGTATATATAAGGGGCTCCATATATATACGGAGCTCCGTATATATAAGGGGCTCCGTATATATATGGAGCTCCGTATATATAAGGGGCTCCGTATATATATGGAGCTCCGTATATATAAGGGACTCCATATATATATGGAGCTCCGTATATATATGGAGCTCCGTATATATAAGGGGCTCCATATATATACGGGGCTCCGTATATATATATGGAGCTCCGTATATATAAGGGGCTCCATATATATACGGAGCTCCGTATATATAAGGGGCTCCGTATATATATGGAGCTCCGTATATATAAGGGGCTCCGTATATATATGGAGCTCCGTATATATAAGGGGCTCCATATATATAAGGGGCTCCATATATATAAGGGGCTCCATATATATACGGGGCTCCGTATATATATGGAGCTCCGTATATATAAGGGGCTCCATATATATACGGAGCTCCGTATATATAAGGGGCTCTGTATATATATGGAGCTCCGTATATATAAGGGGCTCCGTATATATATGGAGCTCCGTATATATAAGGGACTCCATATATATACGGGGCTCCGTATATATATGGAGCTCCGTATATATATGGAGCTCCGTATATATAAGGGGCTCCGTATATATATGGAGCTCCGTATATATAAGGGACTCCATATATATACGGGGCTCCGTATATATATGGAGCTCCGTATATATAAGGGGCTCCATATATATATGGAGCTCCGTATATATATGGAGCTCCGTATATATAAGGGGCTCCATATATATATGGAGCTCCGTATATATAAGGGGCTCCATATATATAAGGGGCTCCATATATATACGGGGCTCCGTATATATATGGAGCTCCGTATATATAAGGGACTCCACATATATACGGGGCTCCGTATATATATGGAGCTCCGTATATATAAGGGGCTCCATATATATATGGAGCTCCGTATATATATGGAGCTCCGTATATATAAGAGGCTCCATATATATACGGGGCTCCGTATATATATGGAGCTCCGTATATATATGGAGCTCCGTATATATAAGGGGCTCCGTATATATATGGAGCTCCGTATATATATGGAGCTCCGTATATATAAGGGGCTCCGTATATATATATGGAGCTCCGTATATATAAGGGGCTCCATATATATACGGGGCTCCGTATATATATGGAGCCCCGTATATATATGGAGTCCCTTATATATACGGAGCCCCTTATATATACGGAGCTCCATATACATACGGAGCCCCGTATATATATGGAGCCCCTTATATATACGGAGCTCCATATATATACGGAGCTCCATATATATATGGAGCCCCTTATATATACGGAGCTCCATATATATACGGAGCCCCGTATATATGTGGAGTCCCTTATATATACGGAGCTCCATATATATACGGAGCCCCGTATATATATGGAGCCCCTTATATATACGGAGCTCCATATATATATGGAGCCCCATATATATACGGAGCTCCGTATATATATGGAGCTCCGTATATATAAGGGGCTCCGTATATATATGGAGCTCCGTATATATAAGGGGCTCCATATATATAAGGGGCTCCATATATATAAGGGGCTCCATATATATACGGGGCTCCGTATATATATGGAGCTCCGTATATATAAGGGGCTCCATATATATACGGAGCTCCGTATATATAAGGGGCTCCGTATATATATGGAGCTCCGTATATATAAGGGGCTCCGTATATATATGGAGCTCCGTATATATAAGGGGCTCCATATATATAAGGGGCTCCATATATATAAGGGGCTCCATATATATACGGGGCTCCGTATATATATGGAGCTCCGTATATATAAGGGGCTCCATATATATACGGAGCTCCGTATATATAAGGGGCTCCGTATATATATGGAGCTCCGTATATATAAGGGGCTCCGTATATATATGGAGCTCCGTATATATAAGGGACTCCATATATATATGGAGCTCCGTATATATATGGAGCTCCGTATATATAAGGGGCTCCATATATATACGGGGCTCCGTATATATATATGGAGCTCCGTATATATAAGGGGCTCCATATATATACGGAGCTCCGTATATATAAGGGGCTCCGTATATATATGGAGCTCCGTATATATAAGGGGCTCCGTATATATATGGAGCTCCGTATATATAAGGGGCTCCATATATATAAGGGGCTCCATATATATAAGGGGCTCCATATATATACGGGGCTCCGTATATATATGGAGCTCCGTATATATAAGGGGCTCCATATAT
Source organism: Parapristionchus giblindavisi (assembly GCA_943737045.1). Lineage (NCBI taxonomy): Eukaryota > Metazoa > Nematoda > Chromadorea > Rhabditida > Diplogasteridae > Parapristionchus > Parapristionchus giblindavisi. The sequence goes on from CALSFV010000411.1 coordinate 5,495, forward strand.
ATACGGAGCTCCGTATATATAAGGGGCTCTGTATATATATGGAGCTCCGTATATATAAGGGGCTCCGTATATATATGGAGCTCCGTATATATAAGGGACTCCATATATATACGGGGCTCCGTATATATATGGAGCTCCGTATATATATGGAGCTCCGTATATATAAGGGGCTCCGTATATATATGGAGCTCCGTATATATAAGGGACTCCATATATATACGGGGCTCCGTATATATATGGAGCTCCGTATATATAAGGGGCTCCATATATATATGGAGCTCCGTATATATATGGAGCTCCGTATATATAAGGGGCTCCATATATATATGGAGCTCCGTATATATAAGGGGCTCCATATATATAAGGGGCTCCATATATATACGGGGCTCCGTATATATATGGAGCTCCGTATATATAAGGGACTCCACATATATACGGGGCTCCGTATATATATGGAGCTCCGTATATATAAGGGGCTCCATATATATATGGAGCTCCGTATATATATGGAGCTCCGTATATATAAGAGGCTCCATATATATACGGGGCTCCGTATATATATGGAGCTCCGTATATATATGGAGCTCCGTATATATAAGGGGCTCCGTATATATATGGAGCTCCGTATATATATGGAGCTCCGTATATATAAGGGGCTCCGTATATATATATGGAGCTCCGTATATATAAGGGGCTCCATATATATACGGAGCTCCGTATATATAAGGGGCTCCGTATATATATGGAGCTCCGTATATATAAGGGGCTCCGTATATATATGGAGCTCCGTATATATAAGGGGCTCCATATATATAAGGGGCTCCATATATATAAGGGGCTCCATATATATACGGGGCTCCGTATATATATGGAGCTCCGTATATATAAGGGGCTCCATATATATACGGAGCTCCGTATATATAAGGGGCTCTGTATATATAAGGGGCTCTGTATATATATGGAGCTCCGTATATATAAGGGGCTCCGTATATATATGGAGCTCCGTATATATAAGGGACTCCATATATATACGGGGCTCCGTATATATATGGAGCTCCGTATGTATAAGGGGCTCCATATATATATGGAGCTCCGTATATATATGGAGCTCCGTATATATAAGGGGCTCCATATATATATGGAGCTCCGTATATATAAGGGGCTCCATATATATAAGGGGCTCCATATATATACGGGGCTCCGTATATATATGGAGCTCCGTATATATAAGGGACTCCACATATATACGGGGCTCCGTATATATATGGAGCTCCGTATATATAAGGGGCTCCATATATATATGGTGCTCCGTATATATATGGAGCTCCGTATATATAAGAGGCTCCATATATATATACGGGGCTCCGTATATATATATGGAGCTCCGTATATATATGGAGCTCCGTATATATAAGGGGCTCCGTATATATAAGGGACTCCATATATATACGGGGCTCCGTATATATATGGAGCTCCGTATATATAAGGGGCTCCATATATATATGGAGCTCCGTATATATATGGAGCTCCGTATATATAAGGGGCTCCATATATATACGGGGCTCCGTATATATATGGAGCTCCGTATATATAAGGGGCTCCATATATATACGGGGCTCCGTATATATACGGAGCTCCGTATATATAAGGGGCTCCGTATATATATGGAGCTCCGTATATATAAGGGGCTCCGTATATATATGGAGCTCCGTATATATATGGAGCTCCGTATATATAAGGGGCTCCGTATATATATGGAGCTCCGTATATATAAGGGGCTCCATATATATACGGAGCTCCGTATATATAAGGGGCTCCGTATATATATGGAGCTCCGTATATATAAGGGGCTCAGTATATATATGGAGCTCCGTATATATAAGGGGCTCCATATATATAAGGGGCTCCATATATATAAGGGGCTCCATATATATACGGGGCTCCGTATATATATGGAGCTCCGTATATATAAGGGGCTCCATATATATACGGAGCTCCGTATATATAAGGGGCTCCGTATATATATGGAGCTCCGTATATATAAGGGGCTCCGTATATATATGGAGCTCCGTATATATAAGGGGCTCCATATATATAAGGGGCTCCATATATATAAGGGGCTCCATATATATACGGGGCTCCGTATATATATGGAGCTCCGTATATATAAGGGGCTCCATATATATACGGAGCTCCGTATATATAAGGGGCTCCGTATATATATGGAGCTCCGTATATATAAGGGGCTCCGTATATATATGGAGCTCCGTATATATAAGGGACTCCATATATATATGGAGCTCCGTATATATATGGAGCTCCGTATATATAAGGGGCTCCATATATATACGGGGCTCCGTATATATATATGGAGCTCCGTATATATAAGGGGCTCCATATATATACGGAGCTCCGTATATATAAGGGGCTCCGTATATATATGGAGCTCCGTATATATAAGGGGCTCCGTATATATATATGGAGCTCCGTATATATAAGGGGCGCCATATATATAAGGGGCTCCATATATATAAGGGGCTCCATATATATACGGGGCTCCGTATATATATGGAGCTCCGTATATATAAGGGGCTCCATATATATACGGAGCTCCGTATATATAAGGGGCTCTGTATAAATATGGAGCTCCGTATATATAAGGGGCTCCGTATATATATGGAGCTCCGTATATATAAGGGACTCCATATATATACGGGGCTCCGTATATATATGGAGCTCCGTATATATAAGGGGATCCATATATATATGGAGCTCCGTATATATATGGAGCTCCGTATATATAAGGGGCTCCATATATATATGGAGCTCCGTATATATAAGGGGCTCCATATATATAAGGGGCTCCATATATATACGGGGCTCCGTATATATATGGAGCTCCGTATATATAAGGGACTCCACATATATACGGGGCTCCGTATATATATGGAGCTCCGTATATATAAGGGGCTCCATATATATATGGAGCTCCGTATATATATGGAGCTCCGTATATATAAGAGGCTCCATATATATACGGGGCTCCGTATATATATGGAGCTCCGTATATATATGGAGCTCCGTATATATAAGGGGCTCCGTATATATAAGGGACTCCATATATATACGGGGCTCCGTATATATATGGAGCTCCGTATATATAAGGGGCTCCATATATATATGGAGCTCCGTATATATATGGAGCTCCGTATATATAAGGGGCTCCATATATATACGGGGCTCCGTATATATATGGAGCTCCGTATATATAAGGGGCTCCATATATATACGGAGCTCCGTATATATAAGGGGCTCCGTATATATATGGAGCACCGTATATATAAGGGGCTCCGTATATATATGGAGCTCCGTATATATAAGGGGCTCCATATATATACGGAGCTCCGTATATATAAGGGGCTCCGTATATATATGGAGCTCCGTATATATAAGGGGCTCCGTATATATATGGAGCTCCGTATATATAAGGGGCTCCGTATATATATGGAGCTCCGTATATATAAGGGGCTCCATATATATATGGAGCTCCGTATATATATGGAGCTCCGTATATATAAGGGGCTCCATATATATACGGAGCTCCGTATATATAAGGGGCTCCGTATATATATTTTACATTTTACATTTAAACAACTTTATCAGCATTTGGATGTTATTCTAGCTGGGTCGCCATTAGGGTTCTCCATCGAGTCCGATCGTGTCTTGCTATTTGCATGAATTGAGGACCAGCGACCTTTACGAATTCATCTCTCCATCGCATTGCCGGCTTTCCACGCTTCCTTTTTCCACGCGGAGTCCATTCGAGCACTTTTAGACTCCATCGATCACAACACGATTTCGAGAGCCTCCCGACCCACATCCATTTCCGAATCACCGCCTCTCTCACCACGTCCTTTAGTCTCGTCATGCCACGCATACGCTCGCTCGAAATATGATCAAGCACAGTGACTGATCATATTTCGAGTATATTACATTTACATATGGAGCTCCGTATATATAAGGGGCTCCGTATATATATGGAGCTCCGTATATATAAGGGGCTCCATATATATACGGAGCTCCATATATATACTGAGCCCCGTATATATATGGAGTCCCTTATATATACGGAGCCCCTTATATATACGGAGCTCCATATATATACGGAGCTCCATATATATATGGAGCCCCTTATATATACGGAGCTCCATATATATACGGAGCCCCGTATATATGTGGAGTCCCTTATATATACGGAGCTCCATATATATATGGAGCTCCGTATATATATGGAGCTCCATATATATATGGAGCCCCTTATATATACGGAGCCCCTTATATATACGGAGCTCCGTATATATATGGAGCCCCTTATATATACGGAGCTCCATATATATACGGAGCCCCTTATATATACGGAGCTCCATATATATACGGAGCCCCTTATATATACGGAGCTCCGTATATATATGGAGCCCCTTATATATACGGAGCTCCATATATATACGGAGCCCCGTATATATATGGAGCCCCTTATATATACGGAGCTCCATATATATACGGAGCTCCATATATATATGGAGCCCCTTATATATACGGAGCTCCATATATATACGGAGCCCCGTATATATATGGAGTCCCTTATATATACGGAGCCCCTTATATATACGGAGCTCCGTATATATAAGGGGCTCCGTATATATATGGAGCTCCGTATATATAAGGGGCTCCGTATATATATGGAGCTCCGTATATATAAGGGGCTCCATATATATAAGGGGCTCCATATATATACGGGGCTCCGTATATATATGGAGCTCCGTATATATAAGGGACTCCACATATATACGGGGCTCCGTATATATATGGAGCTCCATATATATACGGAGCTCCATATATATATGGAGCCCCTTATATATACGGAGCTCCATATATATACGGAGCCCCGTATATATGTGGAGTCCCTTATATATACGGAGCTCCATATATATACGGAGCCCCGTATATATATGGAGCCCCTTATATATACGGAGCTCCATATATATATGGAGCCCCATATATATACGGAGCTCCGTATATATATGGAGCTCCGTATATATAAGGGGCTCCATATATATATATGGAGATATTACATTGTGGTCATTTTGGCTAATCAAGAGCGGTCGACTCTCATTTTCGTCCTTCTCCAACTAGCCTGACTCGGTCCTCCCAACCCGGAATTGGCCAGCCGTGGGAGTATGGCCTACACCATGGATCTCCAAATCTTCGTGATAACGATGAACGTCCTCTCAATTGCCTCCGATGGAAGGTCAGTTCTATTCCACCACACTATGAGAAGATTAGAGCAGGAACCGCTGATCTTTGTGAATTTCGTATGAAGGAGAAGGAGGAAGACGACTGGACAGTCGATACGCTGGATAGATGCGGGCAACTCACGAGATACGATGCGCTCCTTGGAGAACCCTTATGGCGACCCAGCTACCCCCAAAATAGCTGAATAAAGTTGTTATAATGTAAATGTAAATATATAAGGGGCTCCATATATATACGGAGCTCCGTATATATAAGGGGCTCCGTATATATATGGAGCTCCGTATATATAAGGGGCTCCGTATATATATGGAGCTCCGTATATATAAGGGGCTCCATATATATAAGGGGCTCCATATATATAAGGGGCTCCATATATATATGGAGCTCCGTATATATATGGAGCTCCGTATATATAAGGGGCTCCGTATATATGGAGCTCCGTATATATAAGGGACTCCATATATATATACGGGGCTCCGTATATATATGGAGCTCCGTATATATAAGGGGCTCCATATATATATGGAGCTCCGTATATATATATAAGGGGCTCCATATATATATGGAGCTCCGTATATATATATAAGGGACTCCGTATATATATGGAGCTCCGTATATATAAGGGGCTCCGTTTATATAAGGGGCTCCATATATATACGGGGCTCCGTATATATATGGAGCTCCGTATATATAAGGGACTCCACATATATACGGGGCTCCGTATATATATATGGAGCTCCGTATATATAAGGGGCTCCATATATATATGGAGCTCCGTATATATATGGAGCTCCGTATATATAAGGGGCTCCATATATATATGGAGCTCCGTATATATATGGAGCTCCGTATATATAAGGGGCTCCATATATATACGGAGCTCCGTATATATAAGGGGCTCCGTATATATATGGAGCTCCGTATATATAAGGGGCTCCGTATATATACGGAGCTCCATATATATACGGAGCCCCGTATATATATGGAGCCCCTTATATATACGGAGCTCCATATATATACGGAGCTCCATATATATATGGAGCCCCTTATATATACGGAGCTCCATATATATACGGAGCCCCGTATATATGTGGAGTCCCTTATATATACGGAGCTCCATATATATACGGAGCCCCGTATATATATGGAGTCCCTTATATATACGGAGCCCCTTATATATACGGAGCTCCATATACATACGGAGCCCCGTATATATATGGAGCCCCTTATATATACGGAGCTCCATATATATACGGAGCTCCATATATATATGGAGCCCCTTATATATACGGAGCTCCATATATATACGGAGCCCCGTATATATGTGGAGTCCCTTATATATACGGAGCTCCATATATATACGGAGCCCCGTATATATATGGAGCCCCTTATATATACGGAGCTCCATATATATATGGAGCCCCATATATATACGGAGCTCCGTATATATATGGAGCTCCGTATATATAAGGGGCTCCATATATATATGGAGATATTACATTGTGGTCATTTTGGCTAATCAAGAGCGGTCGACTCTCATTTTCGTCCTTCTCCAACTAGCCTGACTCGGTCCTCCCAACCCGGAATTGGCCAGCCGTGGGAGTATGGCCTACACCATGGATCTCCAAATCTTCGTGATAACGATGAACGTCCTCTCAATTGCCTCCGATGGAAGGTCAGTTCTATTCCACCTCACTATGAGAAGATTAGAGCAGGAACCGCTGATCTTTGTGAATTTCGTATGAAGGAGAAGGAGGAAGACGACTGGACAGTCGATACGCTGGATAGATGCGGGCAACTCACGAGATACGATGCGCTCCTTGGAGAACCCTTATGGCGACCCAGCTACCCCCAAAATAGCTGAATAAAGTTGTTATAATGTAAATGTAAATATATAAGGGGCTCCATATATATACGGAGCTCCATATATATAAGGGGCTCCGTATATATATGGAGCTCCGTATATATAAGGGGCTCCGTATATATATGGAGCTCCGTATATATAAGGGGCTCCATATATATAAGGGGCTCCATATATATAAGGGGCTCCATATATATATGGAGCTCCGTATATATATGGAGCTCCGTATATATAAGGGGCTCCGTATATATATGGAGCTCCGTATATATAAGGGACTCCATATATATACGGGGCTCCGTATATATATGGAGCTCCGTATATATAAGGGGCTCCATATATATATGGAGCTCCGTATATATATATAAGGGGCTCCATATATATATGGAGCTCCGTATATATATATAAGGGACTCCGTATATATATGGAGCTCCGTATATATAAGGGGCTCCGTTTATATAAGGGGCTCCATATATATACGGGGCTCCGTATATATATGGAGCTCCGTATATATAAGGGACTCCACATATATACGGGGCTCCGTATATATATATGGAGCTCCGTATATATAAGGGGCTCCGTATATATATGGAGCTCCGTATATATAAGGGGCTCCGTATATATATGGAGCTCCGTATATATAAGGGACTCCGTATATATATGGAGCTCCGTATATATAAGGGGCTCCATATATATAAGGGGCTCCATATATATAAGGGGCTCCATATATATATGGAGCTCCGTATATATATGGAGCTCCGTATATATAAGGGGCTCCGTATATATATGGAGCTCCGTATATATAAGGGACTCCATATATATACGGGGCTCCGTATATATATGGAGCTCCGTATATATAAGGGGCTCCATATATATATGGAGCTCCGTATATATATATAAGGGGCTCCATATATATATGGAGCTCCGTATATATATATAAGGGACTCCGTATATATATGGAGCTCCGTATATATAAGGGGCTCCGTTTATATAAGGGGCTCCATATATATACGGGGCTCCGTATATATATGGAGCTCCGTATATATAAGGGACTCCACATATATACGGGGCTCCGTATATATATGGAGCTCCGTATATATAAGGGGCTCCATATATATATGGAGATATTACATTGTGGTCATTTTGGCTAATCAAGAGCGGTCGACTCTCATTTTCGTCCTTCTCCAACTAGCCTGACTCGGTCCTCCCAACCCGGAATTGGCCAGCCGTGGGAGTATGGCCTACACCATGGATCTCCAAATCTTCGTGATAACGATGAACGTCCTCTCAATTGCCTCCGATGGAAGGTCAGTTCTATTCCACCTCACTATGAGAAGATTAGAGCAGGAACCGCTGATCTTTGTGAATTTCGTATGAAGGAGAAGGAGGAAGACGACTGGACAGTCGATACGCTGGATAGATGCGGGCAACTCACGAGATACGATGCGCTCCTTGGAGAACCCTTATGGCGACCCAGCTACCCCCAAAATAGCTGAATAAAGTTGTTATAATGTAAATGTAAATATATAAGGGGCTCCATATATATACGGAGCTCCGTATATATAAGGGGCTCCGTATATATATGGAGCTCCGTATATATAAGGGGCTCCGTATATATATGGAGCTCCGTATATATAAGGGGCTCCATATATATAAGGGGCTCCATATATATAAGGGGCTCCATATATATATGGAGCTCCGTATATATATGGAGCTCCGTATATATAAGGGGCTCCGTATATATATGGAGCTCCGTATATATAAGGGACTCCATATATATACGGGGCTCCGTATATATATGGAGCTCCGTATATATAAGGGGCTCCATATATATATGGAGCTCCGTATATATATATAAGGGGCTCCATATATATATGGAGCTCCGTATATATATATAAGGGACTCCGTATATATATGGAGCTCCGTATATATAAGGGGCTCCGTTTATATAAGGGGCTCCATATATATACGGGGCTCCGTATATATATGGAGCTCCGTATATATAAGGGACTCCACATATATACGGGGCTCCGTATATATATATGGAGCTCCGTATATATAAGGGGCTCCGTATATATATGGAGCTCCGTATATATAAGGGGCTCCGTATATATATGGAGCTCCGTATATATAAGGGACTCCGTATATATATGGAGCTCCGTATATATAAGGGGCTCCATATATATAAGGGGCTCCATATATATAAGGGGCTCCATATATATATGGAGCTCCGTATATATAGAGAGCTCCGTATATATAAGGGGCTCCGTATATATATGGAGCTCCGTATATATAAGGGACTCCATATATATACGGGGCTCCGTATATATATGGAGCTCCGTATATATAAGGGGCTCCATATATATATGGAGCTCCGTATATATATATAAGGGGCTCCATATATATATGGAGCTCCGTATATATATATAAGGGACTCCGTATATATATGGAGCTCCGTATATATAAGGGGCTCCGTTTATATAAGGGGCTCCATATATATACGGGGCTCCGTATATATATGGAGCTCCGTATATATAAGGGACTCCACATATATACGGGGCTCCGTATATATATATGGAGCTCCGTATATATAAGGGGCTCCGTATATATATGGAGCTCCGTATATATAAGGGGCTCCGTATATATATGGAGCTCCGTATATATAAGGGACTCCATATATATATGGAGCTCCGTATATATAAGGGGCTCCATATATATAAGGGGCTCCATATATATAAGGGGCTCCATATATATACGGAGCTCCGTATATATATGGGGCTCCATATATATATGGAGCTCCGTATATATAAGGGGCTCCATATATATACGGGGCTCCGTATATATATGGAGCTCCGTATATATATAAGGGACTCCACATATATACGGGGCTCCGTATATATATGGAGCTCCGTATATATAAGGGGCTCCATATATATATATGGAGCTCCGTATATATATAGAGCTCCGTATATATAAGGGGCTCCATATATATACGGGGCTCCGTATATATATGGAGCTCCGTATATATAAGGGGCTCCGTATATATAAGGGACTCCATATATATACGGGGCTCCGTATATATATGGAGCTCCGTATATATAAGGGGCTCCGTATATATATGGAGCTCCGTATATATATGGAGCTCCGTATATATAAGGGGCTCCATATATATACGGAGCTCCATATATATATGGAGCCCCGTATATATAAGGGGCTCCATATATATATATGGAGCTCCGTATATATATAGAGCTCCGTATATATAAGGGGCTCCGTATATATAAGGGGCTCCGTATATATATGGAGCTCCGTATATATATGGAGCTCCGTATATATATGGAGCTCCGTATATATAAGGGGCTCCATATATATACGGAGCTCCATATATATATGGAGCCCCGTATATATAAGGGGCTCCATATATATATATGGAGCTCCGTATATATATAGAGCTCCGTATATATAAGGGGCTCCGTATATATAAGGGGCTCCGTATATATATGGAGCTCCGTATATATAAGGGGCTCCGTATATATATGGAGCTCCGTATATATAAGGGGCTCCATATATATAAGGGGCTCCATATATATAAGGGGCTCCATATATATATGGAGCTCCGTATATATATGGAGCTCCGTATATATAAGGGGCTCCATATATATACGGAGCTCCATATATATATGGAGCCCCTTATATATACGGAGCTCCATATATATACGGAGCCCCGTATATATGTGGAGTCCCTTATATATACGGAGCTCCATATATATACGGAGCTCCGTATATATATGGAGCCCCTTATATATACGGAGCTCCATATATATACGGAGCCCCGTATATAAATGGAGCCCCTTATATATATGGAGCCCCTTATATATATGGAGCCCCTTATATATACGGAGCTCCATATATATACGGAGCCCCTTATATATACGGAGCTCCATATATATACGGAGCCCCTTATATATACGGAGCTCCGTATATATATATGGAGCCCCTTATATATACGGAGCTCCATATATATACGGAGCCCCGTATATATATGGAGCCCCTTATATATACGGAGCTCCATATATATACGGAGCTCCATATATATATGGAGCCAGTTATATATACGGAGCTCCATATATATACGGAGCCCCGTATATATATGGAGCCCCTTATATATACGGAGCTCCATATATATACGGAGCCCCGTATATATATATGGAGCCCCTTATATATATGGAGCCCCTTATATATATGGAGCCCCTTATATATACGGAGCTCCATATATATACGGAGCCCCTTATATATACGGAGCTCCATATATATACGGAGCCCCTTATATATACGGAGCTCCGTATATATATGGAGCCCCTTATATCTACGGAGCTCCATATATATACGGAGCTCCATATATATATGGAGCCCCTTATATATACGGAGCTCCATATATATATGGAGCCCCTTATATATACGGAGCTCCATATATATACGGAGCCCCGTATATATATGGAGCTCCGTATATATAAGGGGCTCCATATATATACGAAGCTCCGTATATATAAGGGGCTCCGTATATATATGGAGCTCCGTATATATAAGGGGCTCCGTATATATATGGAGCCCCTTATATATACGGAGCTCTATATATATACGGAGCTCCATATATATACGGAGCTCCATATATATATGGAGCCCCTTATATATACGGAGCTCCATATATATACGGAGCCCCGTATATATATGGAGTCCCTTATATATACGGAGCCCCTTATATATACGGAGCTCCATATATATACGGAGCCCCGTATATATATGGAGCCCCTTATATATACGGAGCTCTATATATATACGGAGCTCCATATATATATATGGAGCCCCTTATATATACGGAGCTCCATATATATACGGAGCCCCGTATATATGTGGAGTCCCTTATATATATACGGAGCTCCATATATATACGGAGCCCCGTATATATATGGAGCCCCTTATATATACGGAGCTCCATATATATACGGGGCTCCGTATATATACGGAGCTCCATATATATAAGGGGCTCCATATATATACGGGGCTCCGTATATATATGGAGCTCCGTATATATAAGGGGCTCCATATATATACGGAGCTCCGTATATATAAGGGGCTCCGTATATATATGGAGCTCCGTATATATATATGGAGCTCCGTATATATATAGAGCTCCGTATATATAAGGGGCTCCATATATATACGGGGCTCCGTATATATATGGAGCTCCGTATATATAAGGGGCTCCGTATATATAAGGGACTCCATATATATACGGGGCTCCGTATATATATGGAGCTCCGTATATATAAGGGGCTCCGTATATATATGGAGCTCCGTATATATATGGAGCTCCGTATATATAAGGGGCTCCATATATATACGGAGCTCCATATATATATGGAGCCCCGTATATATAAGGGGCTCCATATATATATATGGAGCTCCGTATATATATAGAGCTCCGTATATATAAGGGGCTCCGTATATATAAGGGGCTCCGTATATATATGGAGCTCCGTATATATATGGAGCTCCGTATATATATGGAGCTCCGTATATATAAGGGGCTCCATATATATACGGAGCTCCATATATATATGGAGCCCCGTATATATAAGGGGCTCCATATATATATATGGAGCTCCGTATATATATAGAGCTCCGTATATATAAGGGGCTCCGTATATATAAGGGGCTCCGTATATATATGGAGCTCCGTATATATAAGGGGCTCCGTATATATATGGAGCTCCGTATATATAAGGGGCTCCATATATATAAGGGGCTCCATATATATAAGGGGCTCCATATATATATGGAGCTCCGTATATATATGGAGCTCCGTATATATAAGGGGCTCCATATATATACGGAGCTCCATATATATATGGAGCCCCTTATATATACGGAGCTCCATATATATACGGAGCCCCGTATATATGTGGAGTCCCTTATATATACGGAGCTCCATATATATACGGAGCTCCGTATATATATGGAGCCCCTTATATATACGGAGCTCCATATATATACGGAGCCCCGTATATAAATGGAGCCCCTTATATATATGGAGCCCCTTATATATATGGAGCCCCTTATATATACGGAGCTCCATATATATACGGAGCCCCTTATATATACGGAGCTCCATATATATACGGAGCCCCTTATATATACGGAGCTCCGTATATATATATGGAGCCCCTTATATATACGGAGCTCCATATATATACGGAGCCCCGTATATATATGGAGCCCCTTATATATACGGAGCTCCATATATATACGGAGCTCCATATATATATGGAGCCAGTTATATATACGGAGCTCCATATATATACGGAGCCCCGTATATATATGGAGCCCCTTATATATACGGAGCTCCATATATATACGGAGCCCCGTATATATATATGGAGCCCCTTATATATATGGAGCCCCTTATATATATGGAGCCCCTTATATATACGGAGCTCCATATATATACGGAGCCCCTTATATATACGGAGCTCCATATATATACGGAGCCCCTTATATATACGGAGCTCCGTATATATATGGAGCCCCTTATATCTACGGAGCTCCATATATATACGGAGCTCCATATATATATGGAGCCCCTTATATATACGGAGCTCCATATATATATGGAGCCCCTTATATATACGGAGCTCCATATATATACGGAGCCCCGTATATATATGGAGCTCCGTATATATAAGGGGCTCCATATATATACGAAGCTCCGTATATATAAGGGGCTCCGTATATATATGGAGCTCCGTATATATAAGGGGCTCCGTATATATATGGAGCCCCTTATATATACGGAGCTCTATATATATACGGAGCTCCATATATATACGGAGCTCCATATATATATGGAGCCCCTTATATATACGGAGCTCCATATATATACGGAGCCCCGTATATATATGGAGTCCCTTATATATACGGAGCCCCTTATATATACGGAGCTCCATATATATACGGAGCCCCGTATATATATGGAGCCCCTTATATATACGGAGCTCTATATATATACGGAGCTCCATATATATATATGGAGCCCCTTATATATACGGAGCTCCATATATATACGGAGCCCCGTATATATGTGGAGTCCCTTATATATATACGGAGCTCCATATATATACGGAGCCCCGTATATATATGGAGCCCCTTATATATACGGAGCTCCATATATATACGGGGCTCCGTATATATACGGAGCTCCATATATATAAGGGGCTCCATATATATACGGGGCTCCGTATATATATGGAGCTCCGTATATATAAGGGGCTCCATATATATACGGAGCTCCGTATATATAAGGGGCTCCGTATATATATGGAGCTCCGTATATATAAGGGGCTCCGTATATATATGGAGCTCCGTATATATAAGGGACTCCATATATATATGGAGCTCCGTATATATAAGGGGCTCCATATATATAAGGGGCTCCATATATATAAGGGGCTCCATATATATACGGAGCTCCGTATATATATGGGGCTCCATATATATATGGAGCTCCGTATATATAAGGGGCTCCATATATATACGGGGCTCCGTATATATATGGAGCTCCGTATATATATAAGGGACTCCACATATATACGGGGCTCCGTATATATATGGAGCTCCGTATATATAAGGGGCTCCATATATATATGGAGCTCCGTATATATATAGAGCTCCGTATATATAAGGGGCTCCATATATATACGGGGCTCCGTATATATATGATGGAGGGACGATTTCGTGAAGGCTGCTGGTCCTCAATTCATGCAAATTGCGAGGCACAATCGTTCGGAATGGAGAAATTTCATGGCAACCCAGCTACGTAACACCCATTAGCTGATAAAGTTGTTCAATGTCAAAAAAATGTCAATGTCATATATAAGGGGCTCCATATATATACGGGGCTCCGTATATATATGGAGCTCCGTATATATAAGGGGCTCCGTATATATAAGGGACTCCATATATATACGGGGCTCCGTATATATATGGAGCTCCGTATATATAAGGGGCTCCATATATATATGGAGCTCCGTATATATATGGAGCTCCGTATATATAAGGGGCTCCATATATATACGGGGCTCCGTATATATATGGAGCTCCGTATATATAAGGGGCTCCATATATATACGGAGCTCCGTATATATAAGGGGCTCCGTATATATATGGAGCTCCGTATATATAAGGGGCTCCGTATATATATGGAGCTCCGTATATATAAGGGGCTCCATATATATAAGGGGCTCCATATATATAAGGGGCTCCATTTATATACGGGGCTCCGTATATATATGGAGCTCCGTATATATAAGGGGCTCCATATATATACGGAGCTCCGTATATATATGGAGCTCCGTATATATAAGGGACTCCATATATATATGGAGCTCCGTATATATATGGAGCCCCTTATATATACGGAGCTCCATATATATACGGAGCTCCGTATATATATATGGAGCTCCGTATATATAAGGGGCTCCATATATATATGGAGCTCCGTATATATATGGAGCCCCTTATATATACGGAGCTCCATATATATACGGAGCTCCATATATATATGGAGCCCCTTATATATACGGAGCTCCATATATATACGGAGCCCCGTATATATATGGAGTCCCTTATATATACGGAGCCCCTTATATATACGGAGCTCCATATATATACGGAGCCCCGTATATATATGGAGCCCCTTATATATGACATTGACATTTTTTTGACATTGAACAACTTTATCAGCTAATGGGTGTTACGTAGCTGGGTTGCCATGAAATTTCTCCATTCCGAACGATTGTGCCTCGCAATTTGCATGAATTGAGGACCAGCAGCCTTCACGAAATCGTCCCTCCATCATATATATACGGAGCCCCGTATATATATGGAGCCCCTTATATATACGGAGCTCTATATATATACGGAGCTCCATATATATATGGAGCCCCTTATATATACGGAGCTCCATATATATACGGAGCCCCGTATATATGTGGAGTCCCTTATATATATACGGAGCTCCATATATATACGGAGCCCCGTATATATATGGAGCCCCTTATATATACGGAGCTCCATATATATATGGAGCCCCATATATATACGGAGCTCCATATATATATGGAGCCCCTTATATATATGGAGCCCCTTATATATATGGAGCCCCTTATATATACGGAGCTCCATATATATATGGAGTCCCTTATATATACGGAGCTCCATATATATAAGGGGCTCCGTATATATATGGAGCTCCGTATATATAAGGGGCTCCGTATATATATGGAGCTCCGTATATATAAGGGACTCCATATATATATGGAGCTCCGTATATATAAGGGGCTCCATATATATAAGGGGCTCCATATATATAAGGGGCTCCATATATATACGGAGCTCCGTATATATATGGGGCTCCATATATATATGGAGCTCCGTATATATAAGGGGCTCCATATATATACGGGGCTCCGTATATATATGGAGCTCCGTATATATATAAGGGACTCCACATATATACGGGGCTCCGTATATATATGGAGCTCCGTATATATAAGGGGCTCCATATATATATGGAGCTCCGTATATATATAGAGCTCCGTATATATAAGGGGCTCCATATATATACGGGGCTCCGTATATATATGATGGAGGGACGATTTCGTGAAGGCTGCTGGTCCTCAATTCATGCAAATTGCGAGGCACAATCGTTCGGAATGGAGAAATTTCATGGCAACCCAGCTACGTAACACCCATTAGCTGATAAAGTTGTTCAATGTCAAAAAAATGTCACTTCACTCGCCAATTCCATCAAGAGAAGAGGACCAACAGTTGAGTCCCCTCCTAGAAGACTTTGGAAAGTCAGGAGCGGTATTTCCGTCTCGTCAAGCAGGCCGATTGGACGAACAACGTAAAGTTTTCGTGGGTTATTTGACTATTCTAATCAAGTTTCATATGCGGACGTTTTCTTGAATAGAGATGAATTCTCTCAGAGACGAAAGGATAAATCTTGTGGATAAGAAGATTCCCCCTGTTTTGGCCCCCTCTGCATTTAATGTGCTGATAGGATAAAGAATTAATTAAATTAAAAAAATGTCAATGTCATATATAAGGGGCTCCATATATATACGGGGCTCCGTATATATATGGAGCTCCGTATATATAAGGGGCTCCGTATATATAAGGGACTCCATATATATACGGGGCTCCGTATATATATGGAGCTCCGTATATATAAGGGGCTCCATATATATATGGAGCTCCGTATATATATATGGAGCTCCGTATATATAAGGGGCTCCATATATATACGGAGCTCCATATATATATGGAGCCCCTTATATATACGGAGCTCCATATATATACGGAGCTCCGTATATATAAGGGGCTCCATATATATACGAAGCCCCACATATATACGGAGCTCCATATATATACGGGGCTCCGTATATATAAGGGGCTCCATATATATGTGGAGCTCCGTATATATAAGGGGCTCCATATATATATATATGGAGCTCCGTATATATAAGGGGTTCCGTATATAAATGGAGCTCCATATATATACGGGGCTCCGTATACAGTACAGCAGAATCCCCCAGTGAAAATGGGCGCCCCGGGTGACCCGGGGCGCCCATTTGGCCCCTCGATTTTTTACGCTTTGAATAATGAATATCAGCCGTTCAAATTGTTTACGTTCTTTTACTCCAGATATGAGGGTATTTATCAAAGAAAGTTTGGAATTTTAGAAATCATGTAGCCAGAGAAAAAATATTGAAAATTATAATTTTTATCAATTCTTGGCAAATGCCACGCAAAATTTTTGCAAAACTCGCGCACGCTCGGCAAATTCTATCGCAAAGTGAAATCTTTCAAAATTTCTTTTTCTTAGCACAAGTGAGTTGACAAGCTTTTAAAAAATCCAAACTTTCTTTGATAAATACCCTCATATCTGGAGTAAAACAACGCAAACAATTTGAACGGCTGATATTCATTATTCAAAGCGTAAAAAATCGAGGGGCTAAATGGGCGCCCCGGGTCACCCGGGGCGCCCATTTTCACTGGGGGATTCTGCTGTACTGTATATATGGAGCTCCGTATATATAAGGGGCTCCATATATATATGGAGCTCCGTATATATATGGAGCTCCATATATATATGGAGCTCCGTATATATATGGAGCTCCGTATATATAAGGGGCTCCGTATATATATGGAGCTCCGTATATATAAGGGGCTTCGTATATATATGGAGCTCCGTATATATAAGGGGCTCCATATATATAAGGGGCTCCATATATATAAGGGGCTCCATTTATATACGGGGCTCCGTATATATATGGAGCTCCGTATATATAAGGGGCTCCATATATATACGGAGCTCTGTATATATATGGAGCTCCGTATATATAAGGGACTCCACATATATACGGGGCTCCGTATATATATGGAGCTCCGTATATATAAGGGGCTCCATATATATATGGAGCTCCGTATATATATGGAGCTCCGTAGATATAAGGGGCTCCATATATATGCGGGGCTCCGTATATATATGGAGCTCCGTATATATAAGGGGCTCCATATATATACGGAGCTCCGTATATATAAGGGGCTCCGTATATATATGGAGCTCCGTATATATAAGGGGCTCCGTATATATATGGAGATCCGTATATATAAGGGGCTCCATATATATAAGGGGCTCCATATATATAAGGGGCTCCATATATATACGGAGCTCCGTATATATATGGGGCTCCATATATATATGGAGCTCCGTATATATAAGGGGCTCCATATATATACGGGGCTCCGTATATATATGGAGCTCCGTATATATATAAGGGACTCCACATATATACGGGGCTCCGTATATATATGGAGCTCCGTATATATAAGGGGCTCCATATATATATGGAGCTCCGTATATATATAGAGCTCCGTATATATAAGGGGCTCCATATATATACGGGGCTCCGTATATATATGATGGAGGGACGATTTCGTGAAGGCTGCTGGTCCTCAATTCATGCAAATTGCGAGGCACAATCGTTCGGAATGGAGAAATTTCATGGCAACCCAGCTACGTAACACCCATTAGCTGATAAAGTTGTTCAATGTCAAAAAAATGTCAATGTCATATATAAGGGGCTCCATATATATACGGGGCTCCGTATATATATGGAGCTCCGTATATATAAGGGGCTCCGTATATATAAGGGACTCCATATATATACGGGGCTCCGTATATATATGGAGCTCCGTATATATAAGGGGCTCCATATATATATGGAGCTCCGTATATATATATGGAGCTCCGTATATATAAGGGGCTCCATATATATACGGAGCTCCATATATATATGGAGCCCCTTATATATACGGAGCTCCATATATATACGGAGCTCCGTATATATAAGGGGCTCCATATATATACGAAGCCCCACATATATACGGAGCTCCATATATATACGGGGCTCCGTATATATAAGGGGCTCCATATATATGTGGAGCTCCGTATATATAAGGGGCTCCATATATATATATATGGAGCTCCGTATATATAAGGGGTTCCGTATATAAATGGAGCTCCATATATATACGGGGCTCCGTATACAGTACAGCAGAATCCCCCAGTGAAAATGGGCGCCCCGGGTGACCCGGGGCGCCCATTTGGCCCCTCGATTTTTTACGCTTTGAATAATGAATATCAGCCGTTCAAATTGTTTACGTTCTTTTACTCCAGATATGAGGGTATTTATCAAAGAAAGTTTGGAATTTTAGAAATCATGTAGCCAGAGAAAAAATATTGAAAATTATAATTTTTATCAATTCTTGGCAAATGCCACGCAAAATTTTTGCAAAACTCGCGCACGCTCGGCAAATTCTATCGCAAAGTGAAATCTTTCAAAATTTCTTTTTCTTAGCACAAGTGAGTTGACAAGCTTTTAAAAAATCCAAACTTTCTTTGATAAATACCCTCATATCTGGAATAAAACAACGCAAACAATTTGAACGGCTGATATTCATTATTCAAAGCGTAAAAAATCGAGGGGCTAAATGGGCGCCCCGGGTCACCCGGGGCGCCCATTTTCACTGGGGGATTCTGCTGTACTGTATATATGGAGCTCCGTATATATAAGGGGCTCCATATATATATGGAGCTCCGTATATATATGGAGCTCCATATATATATGGAGCTCCGTATATATATGGAGCTCCGTATATATAAGGGGCTCCGTATATATATGGAGCTCCGTATATATAAGGGGCTTCGTATATATATGGAGCTCCGTATATATGAGGGGCTCCATATATATAAGGGGCTCCATATATATAAGGGGCTCCATTTATATACGGGGCTCCGTATATATATGGAGCTCCGTATATATAAGGGGCTCCATATATATACGGAGCTCCGTATATATAAGGGGCTCCGTATATATATGGAGCTCCGTATATATAAGGGGCTCCGTATATATATGGAGCTCCGTATATATAAGGGACTCCATATATATATGGAGCTCCGTATATATAAGGGGCTCCATATATATAAGGGGCTCCATATATATAAGGGGCTCCATATATATACGGGGCTCCGTATATATATGGAGCTCCGTATATATATAAGGGACTCCACATATATACGGGGCTCCGTATATATATGGAGCTCCGTATATATAAGGGGCTCCATATATATACGGGGCTCCGTATATATATGATGGAGGGACGATTTCGTGAAGGCTGCTGGTCCTCAATTCATGCAAATTGCGAGGCACAATCGTTCGGAATGGAGAAATTTCATGGCAACCCAGCTACGTAACACCCATTAGCTGATAAAGTTGTTCAATGTCAAAAAAATGTCAATGTCATATATAAGGGGCTCCATATATATACGGGGCTCCGTATATATATGGAGCTCCGTATATATAAGGGGCTCCGTATATATAAGGGACTCCATATATATACGGGGCTCCGTATATATATGGAGCTCCGTATATATAAGGGGCTCCATATATATATGGAGCTCCGTATATATATGGAGCTCCGTATATATAAGGGGCTCCATATATATACGGGGCTCCGTATATATATGGAGCTCCGTATATATAAGGGGCTCCATATATATACGGAGCTCCGTATATATAAGGGGCTCCGTATATATATGGAGCTCCGTATATATAAGGGGCTCCGTATATATATGGAGCTCCGTATATATAAGGGGCTCCATATATATAAGGGGCTCCATATATATAAGGGGCTCCATTTATATACGGGGCTCCGTATATATATGGAGCTCCGTATATATAAGGGGCTCCATATATATACGGAGCTCCGTATATATATGGAGCTCCGTATATATAAGGGACTCCATATATATATGGAGCTCCGTATATATATGGAGCCCCTTATATATACGGAGCTCCATATATATACGGAGCTCCGTATATATATATGGAGCTCCGTATATATAAGGGGCTCCATATATATATATGGAGCTCCGTATATATATGGAGCCCCTTATATATACGGAGCTCCATATATATACGGAGCTCCATATATATATGGAGCCCCTTATATATACGGAGCTCCATATATATACGGAGCCCCGTATATATATGGAGTCCCTTATATATACGGAGCCCCTTATATATACGGAGCTCCATATATATACGGAGCCCCGTATATATATGGAGCCCCTTATATATGACATTGACATTTTTTTGACATTGAACAACTTTATCAGCTAATGGGTGTTACGTAGCTGGGTTGCCATGAAATTTCTCCATTCCGAACGATTGTGCCTCGCAATTTGCATGAATTGAGGACCAGCAGCCTTCACGAAATCGTCCCTCCATCATATATATACGGAGCCCCGTATATATATGGAGCCCCTTATATATACGGAGCTCTATATATATACGGAGCTCCATATATATATGGAGCCCCTTATATATACGGAGCTCCATATATATACGGAGCCCCGTATATATGTGGAGTCCCTTATATATATACGGAGCTCCATATATATACGGAGCCCCGTATATATATGGAGCCCCTTATATATACGGAGCTCCATATATATATGGAGCCCCATATATATACGGAGCTCCGTATATATATGGAGCCCCTTATATATATGGAGCCCCTTATATATATGGAGCCCCTTATATATACGGAGCTCCATATATATATGGAGTCCCTTATATATACGGAGCTCCATATATATAAGGGGCTCCGTATATATATGGAGCTCCGTATATATAAGGGGCTCCGTATATATATGGAGCTCCGTATATATAAGGGACTCCATATATATATGGAGCTCCGTATATATAAGGGGCTCCATATATATAAGGGGCTCCATATATATAAGGGGCTCCATATATATACGGAGCTCCGTATATATATGGGGCTCCATATATATATGGAGCTCCGTATATATAAGGGGCTCCATATATATACGGGGCTCCGTATATATATGGAGCTCCGTATATATATAAGGGACTCCACATATATACGGGGCTCCGTATATATATGGAGCTCCGTATATATAAGGGGCTCCATATATATATGGAGCTCCGTATATATATAGAGCTCCGTATATATAAGGGGCTCCATATATATACGGGGCTCCGTATATATATGATGGAGGGACGATTTCGTGAAGGCTGCTGGTCCTCAATTCATGCAAATTGCGAGGCACAATCGTTCGGAATGGAGAAATTTCATGGCAACCCAGCTACGTAACACCCATTAGCTGATAAAGTTGTTCAATGTCAAAAAAATGTCACTTCACTCGCCAATTCCATCAAGAGAAGAGGACCAACAGTTGAGTCCCCTCCTAGAAGACTTTGGAAAGTCAGGAGCGGTATTTCCGTCTCGTCAAGCAGGCCGATTGGACGAACAACGTAAAGTTTTCGTGGGTTATTTGACTATTCTAATCAAGTTTCATATGCGGACGTTTTCTTGAATAGAGATGAATTCTCTCAGAGACGAAAGGATAAATCTTGTGGATAAGAAGATTCCCCCTGTTTTGGCCCCCTCTGCATTTAATGTGCTGATAGGATAAAGAATTAATTAAATTAAAAAAATGTCAATGTCATATATAAGGGGCTCCATATATATACGGGGCTCCGTATATATATGGAGCTCCGTATATATAAGGGGCTCCGTATATATAAGGGACTCCATATATATACGGGGCTCCGTATATATATGGAGCTCCGTATATATAAGGGGCTCCATATATATATGGAGCTCCGTATATATATATGGAGCTCCGTATATATAAGGGGCTCCATATATATACGGAGCTCCATATATATATGGAGCCCCTTATATATACGGAGCTCCATATATATACGGAGCTCCGTATATATAAGGGGCTCCATATATATACGAAGCCCCACATATATACGGAGCTCCATATATATACGGGGCTCCGTATATATAAGGGGCTCCATATATATGTGGAGCTCCGTATATATAAGGGGCTCCATATATATATATATGGAGCTCCGTATATATAAGGGGTTCCGTATATAAATGGAGCTCCATATATATACGGGGCTCCGTATACAGTACAGCAGAATCCCCCAGTGAAAATGGGCGCCCCGGGTGACCCGGGGCGCCCATTTGGCCCCTCGATTTTTTACGCTTTGAATAATGAATATCAGCCGTTCAAATTGTTTACGTTCTTTTACTCCAGATATGAGGGTATTTATCAAAGAAAGTTTGGAATTTTAGAAATCATGTAGCCAGAGAAAAAATATTGAAAATTATAATTTTTATCAATTCTTGGCAAATGCCACGCAAAATTTTTGCAAAACTCGCGCACGCTCGGCAAATTCTATCGCAAAGTGAAATCTTTCAAAATTTCTTTTTCTTAGCACAAGTGAGTTGACAAGCTTTTAAAAAATCCAAACTTTCTTTGATAAATACCCTCATATCTGGAGTAAAACAACGCAAACAATTTGAACGGCTGATATTCATTATTCAAAGCGTAAAAAATCGAGGGGCTAAATGGGCGCCCCGGGTCACCCGGGGCGCCCATTTTCACTGGGGGATTCTGCTGTACTGTATATATGGAGCTCCGTATATATAAGGGGCTCCATATATATATGGAGCTCCGTATATATATGGAGCTCCATATATATATGGAGCTCCGTATATATATGGAGCTCCGTATATATAAGGGGCTCCGTATATATATGGAGCTCCGTATATATAAGGGGCTTCGTATATATATGGAGCTCCGTATATATAAGGGGCTCCATATATATAAGGGGCTCCATATATATAAGGGGCTCCATTTATATACGGGGCTCCGTATATATATGGAGCTCCGTATATATAAGGGGCTCCATATATATACGGAGCTCTGTATATATATGGAGCTCCGTATATATAAGGGACTCCACATATATACGGGGCTCCGTATATATATGGAGCTCCGTATATATAAGGGGCTCCATATATATATGGAGCTCCGTATATATATGGAGCTCCGTAGATATAAGGGGCTCCATATATATACGGGGCTCCGTATATATATGGAGCTCCGTATATATAAGGGGCTCCATATATATACGGAGCTCCGTATATATAAGGGGCTCCGTATATATATGGAGCTCCGTATATATAAGGGGCTCCGTATATATATGGAGATCCGTATATATAAGGGGCTCCATATATATAAGGGGCTCCATATATATAAGGGGCTCCATATATATACGGAGCTCCGTATATATATGGGGCTCCATATATATATGGAGCTCCGTATATATAAGGGGCTCCATATATATACGGGGCTCCGTATATATATGGAGCTCCGTATATATATAAGGGACTCCACATATATACGGGGCTCCGTATATATATGGAGCTCCGTATATATAAGGGGCTCCATATATATATGGAGCTCCGTATATATATAGAGCTCCGTATATATAAGGGGCTCCATATATATACGGGGCTCCGTATATATATGATGGAGGGACGATTTCGTGAAGGCTGCTGGTCCTCAATTCATGCAAATTGCGAGGCACAATCGTTCGGAATGGAGAAATTTCATGGCAACCCAGCTACGTAACACCCATTAGCTGATAAAGTTGTTCAATGTCAAAAAAATGTCAATGTCATATATAAGGGGCTCCATATATATACGGGGCTCCGTATATATATGGAGCTCCGTATATATAAGGGGCTCCGTATATATAAGGGACTCCATATATATACGGGGCTCCGTATATATATGGAGCTCCGTATATATAAGGGGCTCCATATATATATGGAGCTCCGTATATATATATGGAGCTCCGTATATATAAGGGGCTCCATATATATACGGAGCTCCATATATATATGGAGCCCCTTATATATACGGAGCTCCATATATATACGGAGCTCCGTATATATAAGGGGCTCCATATATATACGAAGCCCCACATATATACGGAGCTCCATATATATACGGGGCTCCGTATATATAAGGGGCTCCATATATATGTGGAGCTCCGTATATATAAGGGGCTCCATATATATATATATATGGAGCTCCGTATATATAAGGGGTTCCGTATATAAATGGAGCTCCATATATATACGGGGCTCCGTATACAGTACAGCAGAATCCCCCAGTGAAAATGGGCGCCCCGGGTGACCCGGGGCGCCCATTTGGCCCCTCGATTTTTTACGCTTTGAATAATGAATATCAGCCGTTCAAATTGTTTACGTTCTTTTACTCCAGATATGAGGGTATTTATCAAAGAAAGTTTGGAATTTTAGAAATCATGTAGCCAGAGAAAAAATATTGAAAATTATAATTTTTATCAATTCTTGGCAAATGCCACGCAAAATTTTTGCAAAACTCGCGCACGCTCGGCAAATTCTATCGCAAAGTGAAATCTTTCAAAATTTCTTTTTCTTAGCACAAGTGAGTTGACAAGCTTTTAAAAAATCCAAACTTTCTTTGATAAATACCCTCATATCTGGAATAAAACAACGCAAACAATTTGAACGGCTGATATTCATTATTCAAAGCGTAAAAAATCGAGGGGCTAAATGGGCGCCCCGGGTCACCCGGGGCGCCCATTTTCACTGGGGGATTCTGCTGTACTGTATATATGGAGCTCCGTATATATAAGGGGCTCCATATATATATGGAGCTCCGTATATATATGGAGCTCCATATATATATGGAGCTCCGTATATATATGGAGCTCCGTATATATAAGGGGCTCCGTATATATATGGAGCTCCGTATATATAAGGGGCTTCGTATATATATGGAGCTCCGTATATATGAGGGGCTCCATATATATATAAGGGGCTCCATATATATAAGGGGCTCCATTTATATACGGGGCTCCGTATATATATGGAGCTCCGTATATATAAGGGGCTCCATATATATATGGAGCTCCGTATATATATATATGGAGCTCCGTATATATAAGGGGCTCCATATATATACGGAGCTCCATATATATATGGAGCCCCTTATATATACGGAGCTCCATATAAATACGGAGCTCCGTATATATAAGGGGCTCCATATATATACGAAGCCCCACATATATACGGAGCTCCATATATATACGGGGCTCCGTATATATAAGGGGCTCCATATATATGTGGAGCTCCGTATATATAAGGGGCTCCATATATATATATATGGAGCTCCGTATATATAAGGGGTTCCGTATATAAATGGAGCTCCATATATATACGGGGCTCCGTATACAGTACAGCAGAATCCCCCAGTGAAAATGGGCGCCCCGGGTGACCCGGGGCGCCCATTTGGCCCCTCGATTTTTTACGCTTTGAATAATGAATATCAGCCGTTCAAATTGTTTACGTTCTTTTACTCCAGATATGAGGGTATTTATCAAAGAAAGTTTGGAATTTTAGAAATCATGTAGCCAGAGAAAAAATATTGAAAATTATAATTTTTATCAATTCTTGGCAAATGCCACGCAAAATTTTTGCAAAACTCGCGCACGCTCGGCAAATTCTATCGCAAAGTGAAATCTTTCAAAATTTCTTTTTCTTAGCACAAGTGAGTTGACAAGCTTTTAAAAAATCCAAACTTTCTTTGATAAATACCCTCATATCTGGAGTAAAACAACGCAAACAATTTGAACGGCTGATATTCATTATTCAAAGCGTAAAAAATCGAGGGGCTAAATGGGCGCCCCGGGTCACCCGGGGCGCCCATTTTCACTGGGGGATTCTGCTGTACTGTATATATGGAGCTCCGTATATATAAGGGGCTCCATATATATATGGAGCTCCGTATATATATGGAGCTCCATATATATATGGAGCTCCGTATATATATGGAGCTCCGTATATATAAGGGGCTCCGTATATATATGGAGCTCCGTATATATAAGGGGCTTCGTATATATATGGAGCTCCGTATATATAAGGGGCTCCATATATATAAGGGGCTCCATATATATAAGGGGCTCCATTTATATACGGGGCTCCGTATATATATGGAGCTCCGTATATATAAGGGGCTCCATATATATACGGAGCTCTGTATATATATGGAGCTCCGTATATATAAGGGACTCCACATATATACGGGGCTCCGTATATATATGGAGCTCCGTATATATAAGGGGCTCCATATATATATGGAGCTCCGTATATATATGGAGCTCCGTAGATATAAGGGGCTCCATATATATACGGGGCTCCGTATATATATGGAGCTCCGTATATATAAGGGGCTCCATATATATACGGAGCTCCGTATATATAAGGGGCTCCGTATATATATGGAGCTCCGTATATATAAGGGGCTCCGTATATATATGGAGATCCGTATATATAAGGGGCTCCATATATATAAGGGGCTCCATATATATAAGGGGCTCCATATATATACGGAGCTCCGTATATATATGGGGCTCCATATATATATGGAGCTCCGTATATATAAGGGGCTCCATATATATACGGGGCTCCGTATATATATGGAGCTCCGTATATATATAAGGGACTCCACATATATACGGGGCTCCGTATATATATGGAGCTCCGTATATATAAGGGGCTCCATATATATATGGAGCTCCGTATATATATAGAGCTCCGTATATATAAGGGGCTCCATATATATACGGGGCTCCGTATATATATGATGGAGGGACGATTTCGTGAAGGCTGCTGGTCCTCAATTCATGCAAATTGCGAGGCACAATCGTTCGGAATGGAGAAATTTCATGGCAACCCAGCTACGTAACACCCATTAGCTGATAAAGTTGTTCAATGTCAAAAAAATGTCAATGTCATATATAAGGGGCTCCATATATATACGGGGCTCCGTATATATATGGAGCTCCGTATATATAAGGGGCTCCGTATATATAAGGGACTCCATATATATACGGGGCTCCGTATATATATGGAGCTCCGTATATATAAGGGGCTCCATATATATATGGAGCTCCGTATATATATATGGAGCTCCGTATATATAAGGGGCTCCATATATATACGGAGCTCCATATATATATGGAGCCCCTTATATATACGGAGCTCCATATATATACGGAGCTCCGTATATATAAGGGGCTCCATATATATACGAAGCCCCACATATATACGGAGCTCCATATATATACGGGGCTCCGTATATATAAGGGGCTCCATATATATGTGGAGCTCCGTATATATAAGGGGCTCCATATATATATATATGGAGCTCCGTATATATAAGGGGTTCCGTATATAAATGGAGCTCCATATATATACGGGGCTCCGTATACAGTACAGCAGAATCCCCCAGTGAAAATGGGCGCCCCGGGTGACCCGGGGCGCCCATTTGGCCCCTCGATTTTTTACGCTTTGAATAATGAATATCAGCCGTTCAAATTGTTTACGTTCTTTTACTCCAGATATGAGGGTATTTATCAAAGAAAGTTTGGAATTTTAGAAATCATGTAGCCAGAGAAAAAATATTGAAAATTATAATTTTTATCAATTCTTGGCAAATGCCACGCAAAATTTTTGCAAAACTCGCGCACGCTCGGCAAATTCTATCGCAAAGTGAAATCTTTCAAAATTTCTTTTTCTTAGCACAAGTGAGTTGACAAGCTTTTAAAAAATCCAAACTTTCTTTGATAAATACCCTCATATCTGGAATAAAACAACGCAAACAATTTGAACGGCTGATATTCATTATTCAAAGCGTAAAAAATCGAGGGGCTAAATGGGCGCCCCGGGTCACCCGGGGCGCCCATTTTCACTGGGGGATTCTGCTGTACTGTATATATGGAGCTCCGTATATATAAGGGGCTCCATATATATATGGAGCTCCGTATATATATGGAGCTCCATATATATATGGAGCTCCGTATATATATGGAGCTCCGTATATATAAGGGGCTCCGTATATATATGGAGCTCCGTATATATAAGGGGCTTCGTATATATATGGAGCTCCGTATATATGAGGGGCTCCATATATATAAGGGGCTCCATATATATAAGGGGCTCCATTTATATACGGGGCTCCGTATATATATGGAGCTCCGTATATATAAGGGGCTCCATATATATATGGAGCTCCGTATATATATATATGGAGCTCCGTATATATAAGGGGCTCCATATATATACGGAGCTCCATATATATATGGAGCCCCTTATATATACGGAGCTCCATATAAATACGGAGCTCCGTATATATAAGGGGCTCCATATATATACGAAGCCCCACATATATACGGAGCTCCATATATATACGGGGCTCCGTATATATAAGGGGCTCCATATATATGTGGAGCTCCGTATATATAAGGGGCTCCATATATATATATATGGAGCTCCGTATATATAAGGGGTTCCGTATATAAATGGAGCTCCATATATATACGGGGCTCCGTATACAGTACAGCAGAATCCCCCAGTGAAAATGGGCGCCCCGGGTGACCCGGGGCGCCCATTTGGCCCCTCGATTTTTTACGCTTTGAATAATGAATATCAGCCGTTCAAATTGTTTACGTTCTTTTACTCCAGATATGAGGGTATTTATCAAAGAAAGTTTGGAATTTTAGAAATCATGTAGCCAGAGAAAAAATATTGAAAATTATAATTTTTATCAATTCTTGGCAAATGCCACGCAAAATTTTTGCAAAACTCGCGCACGCTCGGCAAATTCTATCGCAAAGTGAAATCTTTCAAAATTTCTTTTTCTTAGCACAAGTGAGTTGACAAGCTTTTAAAAAATCCAAACTTTCTTTGATAAATACCCTCATATCTGGAGTAAAACAACGCAAACAATTTGAACGGCTGATATTCATTATTCAAAGCGTAAAAAATCGAGGGGCTAAATGGGCGCCCCGGGTCACCCGGGGCGCCCATTTTCACTGGGGGATTCTGCTGTACTGTATATATGGAGCTCCGTATATATAAGGGGCTCCATATATATATGGAGCTCCGTATATATATGGAGCTCCATATATATATGGAGCTCCGTATATATATGGAGCTCCGTATATATAAGGGGCTCCGTATATATATGGAGCTCCGTATATATAAGGGGCTTCGTATATATATGGAGCTCCGTATATATAAGGGGCTCCATATATATAAGGGGCTCCATATATATAAGGGGCTCCATTTATATACGGGGCTCCGTATATATATGGAGCTCCGTATATATAAGGGGCTCCATATATATACGGAGCTCTGTATATATATATGGAGCTCCGTATATATAAGGGACTCCACATATATACGGGGCTCCGTATATATATGGAGCTCCGTATATATAAGGGGCTCCATATATATATGGAGCTCCGTATATATAAGGGGCTCCGTATATATATGGAGATCCGTATATATAAGGGGCTCCATATATATAAGGGGCTCCATATATATAAGGGGCTCCATATATATACGGAGCTCCGTATATATATGGGGCTCCATATATATATGGAGCTCCGTATATATAAGGGGCTCCATATATATACGGGGCTCCGTATATATATGGAGCTCCGTATATATATAAGGGACTCCACATATATACGGGGCTCCGTATATATATGGAGCTCCGTATATATAAGGGGCTCCATATATATATGGAGCTCCGTATATATATAGAGCTCCGTATATATAAGGGGCTCCATATATATACGGGGCTCCGTATATATATGATGGAGGGACGATTTCGTGAAGGCTGCTGGTCCTCAATTCATGCAAATTGCGAGGCACAATCGTTCGGAATGGAGAAATTTCATGGCAACCCAGCTACGTAACACCCATTAGCTGATAAAGTTGTTCAATGTCAAAAAAATGTCAATGTCATATATAAGGGGCTCCATATATATACGGGGCTCCGTATATATATGGAGCTCCGTATATATAAGGGGCTCCGTATATATAAGGGACTCCATATATATACGGGGCTCCGTATATATATGGAGCTCCGTATATATAAGGGGCTCCATATATATATATGGAGCTCCGTATATATATATGGAGCTCCGTATATATAAGGGGCTCCATATATATACGGAGCTCCATATATATATGGAGCCCCTTATATATACGGAGCTCCATATATATACGGAGCTCCGTATATATAAGGGGCTCCATATATATACGAAGCCCCACATATATACGGAGCTCCATATATATACGGGGCTCCGTATATATAAGGGGCTCCATATATATGTGGAGCTCCGTATATATAAGGGGCTCCATATATATATATATATGGAGCTCCGTATATATAAGGGGTTCCGTATATAAATGGAGCTCCATATATATACGGGGCTCCGTATACAGTACAGCAGAATCCCCCAGTGAAAATGGGCGCCCCGGGTGACCCGGGGCGCCCATTTGGCCCCTCGATTTTTTACGCTTTGAATAATGAATATCAGCCGTTCAAATTGTTTACGTTCTTTTACTCCAGATATGAGGGTATTTATCAAAGAAAGTTTGGAATTTTAGAAATCATGTAGCCAGAGAAAAAATATTGAAAATTATAATTTTTATCAATTCTTGGCAAATGCCACGCAAAATTTTTGCAAAACTCGCGCACGCTCGGCAAATTCTATCGCAAAGTGAAATCTTTCAAAATTTCTTTTTCTTAGCACAAGTGAGTTGACAAGCTTTTAAAAAATCCAAACTTTCTTTGATAAATACCCTCATATCTGGAGTAAAACAACGCAAACAATTTGAACGGCTGATATTCATTATTCAAAGCGTAAAAAATCGAGGGGCTAAATGGGCGCCCCGGGTCACCCGGGGCGCCCATTTTCACTGGGGGATTCTGCTGTACTGTATATATGGAGCTCCGTATATATAAGGGGCTCCATATATATATGGAGCTCCGTATATATATGGAGCTCCATATATATATGGAGCTCCGTATATATATGGAGCTCCGTATATATAAGGGGCTCCGTATATATATGGAGCTCCGTATATATAAGGGGCTTCGTATATATATGGAGCTCCGTATATATAAGGGGCTCCATATATATAAGGGGCTCCATATATATAAGGGGCTCCATTTATATACGGGGCTCCGTATATATATGGAGCTCCGTATATATAAGGGGCTCCATATATATATACGGAGCTCTGTATATATATGGAGCTCCGTATATATAAGGGACTCCACATATATACGGGGCTCCGTATATATATGGAGCTCCGTATATATAAGGGGCTCCATATATATATGGAGCTCCGTATATATATGGAGCTCCGTAGATATAAGGGGCTCCATATATATACGGGGCTCCGTATATATATGGAGCTCCGTATATATAAGGGGCTCCATATATATACGGAGCTCCGTATATATAAGGGGCTCCGTATATATATGGAGCTCCGTATATATAAGGGGCTCCGTATATATATGGAGATCCGTATATATAAGGGGCTCCATATATATAAGGGGCTCCATATATATAAGGGGCTCCATATATATACGGAGCTCCGTATATATATGGGGCTCCATATATATATGGAGCTCCGTATATATAAGGGGCTCCATATATATACGGGGCTCCGTATATATATGGAGCTCCGTATATATATAAGGGACTCCACATATATACGGGGCTCCGTATATATATGGAGCTCCGTATATATAAGGGGCTCCATATATATATGGAGCTCCGTATATATATAGAGCTCCGTATATATAAGGGGCTCCATATATATACGGGGCTCCGTATATATATGATGGAGGGACGATTTCGTGAAGGCTGCTGGTCCTCAATTCATGCAAATTGCGAGGCACAATCGTTCGGAATGGAGAAATTTCATGGCAACCCAGCTACGTAACACCCATTAGCTGATAAAGTTGTTCAATGTCAAAAAAATGTCAATGTCATATATAAGGGGCTCCATATATATACGGGGCTCCGTATATATATAGAGCTCCGTATATATAAGGGGCTCCGTATATATAAGGGACTCCATATATATACGGGGCTCCGTATATATATGGAGCTCCGTATATATAAGGGGCTCCATATATATATGGAGCTCCGTATATATATATGGAGCTCCGTATATATAAGGGGCTCCATATATATACGGAGCTCCATATATATATGGAGCCCCTTATATATACGGAGCTCCATATATATACGGAGCTCCGTATATATAAGGGGCTCCATATATATACGAAGCCCCACATATATACGGAGCTCCATATATATACGGGGCTCCGTATATATAAGGGGCTCCATATATATGTGGAGCTCCGTATATATAAGGGGCTCCATATATATATATATGGAGCTCCGTATATATAAGGGGTTCCGTATATAAATGGAGCTCCATATATATACGGGGCTCCGTATACAGTACAGCAGAATCCCCCAGTGAAAATGGGCGCCCCGGGTGACCCGGGGCGCCCATTTGGCCCCTCGATTTTTTACGCTTTGAATAATGAATATCAGCCGTTCAAATTGTTTACGTTCTTTTACTCCAGATATGAGGGTATTTATCAAAGAAAGTTTGGAATTTTAGAAATCATGTAGCCAGAGAAAAAATATTGAAAATTATAATTTTTATCAATTCTTGGCAAATGCCACGCAAAATTTTTGCAAAACTCGCGCACGCTCGGCAAATTCTATCGCAAAGTGAAATCTTTCAAAATTTCTTTTTCTTAGCACAAGTGAGTTGACAAGCTTTTAAAAAATCCAAACTTTCTTTGATAAATACCCTCATATCTGGAGTAAAACAACGCAAACAATTTGAACGGCTGATATTCATTATTCAAAGCGTAAAAAATCGAGGGGCTAAATGGGCGCCCCGGGTCACCCGGGGCGCCCATTTTCACTGGGGGATTCTGCTGTACTGTATATATGGAGCTCCGTATATATAAGGGGCTCCATATATATATGGAGCTCCGTATATATATGGAGCTCCATATATATATGGAGCTCCGTATATATAAGGGGCTCCATATATATAAGGGGCTCCATATATATAAGGGGCTCCATATATATACGGAGCTCCGTATATATATGGGGCTCCATATATATATGGAGCTCCGTATATATAAGGGGCTCCATATATATACGGGGCTCCGTATATATAAGGGGCTCCATATATATAAGGGGCTCCATATATATAAGGGGCTCCATATATATACGGAGCTCCGTATATATATGGGGCTCCATATATATATGGAGCTCCGTATATATAAGGGGCTCCATATATATACGGGGCTCCGTATATATATGGAGCTCCGTATATATATAAGGGACTCCACATATATACGGGGCTCCGTATATATATGGAGCTCCGTATATATAAGGGGCTCCATATATATATGGAGCTCCGTATATATATAGAGCTCCGTATATATAAGGGGCTCCATATATATACGGGGCTCCGTATATATATGATGGAGGGACGATTTCGTGAAGGCTGCTGGTCCTCAATTCATGCAAATTGCGAGGCACAATCGTTCGGAATGGAGAAATTTCATGGCAACCCAGCTACGTAACACCCATTAGCTGATAAAGTTGTTCAATGTCAAAAAAATGTCAATGTCATATATAAGGGGCTCCATATATATACGGGGCTCCGTATATATATGGAGCTCCGTATATATAAGGGGCTCCGTATATATAAGGGACTCCATATATATACGGGGCTCCGTATATATACGGAGCTCCATATATATACGGAGCCCCGTATATATATGGAGCCCCTTATATATACGGAGCTCCATATATATACGGAGCTCCATATATATATGGAGCCCCTTATATATACGGAGCTCCATATATATACGGAGCCCCGTATATATATGGAGTCCCTTATATATACGGAGCCCCTTATATATACGGAGCTCCATATATATACGGAGCCCCGTATATATATGGAGCCCCTTATATATACGGAGCTCCATATATATACGGAGCTCCATATATATATGGAGCCCCTTATATATACGGAGCTCCATATATATACGGAGCTCCATATATATACGGGGCTCCATATATATACGGAGCTCCATATATATACGGAGCCCCGTATATATATGGAGCCCCTTATATATACGGAGCTCCATATATATATGGAGCCCCATATATATACGGAGCTCCGTATATATATATATATGGAGCCCCTTATATATACGGAGCTCCATATATATACGGAGCCCCGTATATATATGGAGCCCCTTATATATTCAGAGCTCCATATATATACGGAGCTCCATATATATATGGAGCCCCTTATATATACGGAGCCCCTTATATATACGGAGCTCCGTATATATATGGAGCCCCTTATATATACGGAGCTCCATATATATACGGAGCTCCATATATATATGGAGCCCCTTATATATACGGAGCTCCATATATATACGGAGCCCCGTATATATATATGGAGTCCCTTATTTATACGGAGCCCCTTATATATACGGAGCTCCATATATATACGGAGCCCCGTATATATATGGAGCCCTTATATATACGGAGCTCCATATATATATACGGAGCTCCATATATATATGGAGCCCCTTATATATACGGAGCTCCATATATATACGGAGCCCCGTATATATGTGGAGTCCCTTATATATACGGAGCTCCATATATATACGGAGCCCCGTATATATATGGAGCCCCTTATATATACGGAGCCCCGTATATATATGGAGCCCCTTATATATACGGAGCTCCATATATATATGGAGCCCCATATATATACGGAGCTCCGTATATATATGGAGCCCCTTATATATATGGAGCCCCTTATATATATGGAGCCCCTTATATATACGGAGCTCCATATATATACGGAGCCCCTTATATATAC
Organism: Parapristionchus giblindavisi; assembly: GCA_943737045.1. Classification (NCBI taxonomy): domain Eukaryota; kingdom Metazoa; phylum Nematoda; class Chromadorea; order Rhabditida; family Diplogasteridae; genus Parapristionchus; species Parapristionchus giblindavisi. The sequence goes on from CALSFV010000411.1 coordinate 42,048, forward strand.
GGAGCTCCATATATATACGGAGCCCCTTATATATACGGAGCTCCGTATATATATGGAGCCCCTTATATATACGGAGCTCCATATATATACGGAGCCCCTTATATATACGGAGCCCCTTATATATACGGAGCTCCGTATATATATGGAGCCCCTTATATATACGGAGCTCCATATATATACGGAGCTCCGTATATATATGGAGCTCCGTATATATAAGGGACTCCATATATATACGGAGCTCCGTATATATATGGAGCCCCTTATATATACGGAGCTCCATATATATACGGAGCCCCGTATATATATATGGAGCCCCTTATATATATGGAGCCCCTTATATATATGGAGCCCCTTATATATACGGATCTCCATATATATACGGAGCCCCTTATATATACGGAGCTCCATATATATACGGAGCTCCATATATATATGGAGCCCCTTATATATACGGAGCTCCATATATATACGGAGCTCCATATATATATGGAGCCCCTTATATATACGGAGCTCCATATATATACGGAGCCCCGTATATATATGGAGTCCCTTATATATACGGAGCCCCTTATATATACGGAGCTCCATATATATACGGAGCCCCGTATATATATGGAGCCCCTTATATATACGGAGCTCCATATATATACGGAGCTCCATATATATATGGAGCCCCTTATATATACGGAGCTCCATATATATACGGAGCTCCATATATATACGGGGCTCCATATATATACGGAGCTCCATATATATACGGAGCCCCGTATATATATGGAGCCCCTTATATATACGGAGCTCCATATATATATGGAGCCCCATATATATACGGAGCTCCGTATATATATATATATGGAGCCCCTTATATATACGGAGCTCCATATATATACGGAGCCCCGTATATATATGGAGCCCCTTATATATTCAGAGCTCCATATATATACGGAGCTCCATATATATATGGAGCCCCTTATATATACGGAGCCCCTTATATATACGGAGCTCCGTATATATATGGAGCCCCTTATATATACGGAGCTCCATATATATACGGAGCTCCATATATATATGGAGCCCCTTATATATACGGAGCTCCATATATATACGGAGCCCCGTATATATATATGGAGTCCCTTATTTATACGGAGCCCCTTATATATACGGAGCTCCATATATATACGGAGCCCCGTATATATATGGAGCCCTTATATATACGGAGCTCCATATATATATACGGAGCTCCATATATATATGGAGCCCCTTATATATACGGAGCTCCATATATATACGGAGCCCCGTATATATGTGGAGTCCCTTATATATACGGAGCTCCATATATATACGGAGCCCCGTATATATATGGAGCCCCTTATATATACGGAGCCCCGTATATATATGGAGCCCCTTATATATACGGAGCTCCATATATATATGGAGCCCCATATATATACGGAGCTCCGTATATATATGGAGCCCCTTATATATATGGAGCCCCTTATATATATGGAGCCCCTTATATATACGGAGCTCCATATATATACGGAGCCCCTTATATATACGGAGCTCCATATATATACGGAGCCCCTTATATATACGGAGCTCCGTATATATATGGAGCCCCTTATATATACGGAGCTCCATATATATACGGAGCCCCTTATATATACGGAGCCCCTTATATATACGGAGCTCCGTATATATATGGAGCCCCTTATATATACGGAGCTCCATATATATACGGAGCTCCGTATATATATGGAGCTCCGTATATATAAGGGACTCCATATATATACGGAGCTCCGTATATATATGGAGCCCCTTATATATACGGAGCTCCATATATATACGGAGCCCCGTATATATATATGGAGCCCCTTATATATATGGAGCCCCTTATATATATGGAGCCCCTTATATATACGGATCTCCATATATATACGGAGCCCCTTATATATACGGAGCTCCATATATATACGGAGCCCCTTATATATACGGAGCTCCGTATATATATGGAGCCCCTTATATATACGGAGCTCCATATATATACGGAGCCCCGTATATATATGGAGCCCCTTATATCTACGGAGCTCCATATATATACGGAGCTCCATATATATATGGAGCCCCTTATATATACGGAGCTCCATATATATACGGAGCCCCGTATATATGTGGAGTCCCTTATATATACGGAGCTCCATATATATACGGAGCTCCGTATATATATGGAGCCCCTTATATATACGGAGCTCCATATATATACGGAGCCCCGTATATAAATGGAGCCCCTTATATATATGGAGCCCCTTATATATATGGAGCCCCTTATATATACGGAGCTCCATATATATACGAAGCCCCTTATATATACGGAGCTCCATATATATACGGAGCCCCTTATATATACGGAGCTCCATATATATACGGAGCTCCATATATATATGGAGCTCCATATATATACGGAGCTCCATATATATATGGAGCCCCTTATATATACGGAGCTCCATATATACAGTACAGCAGAATCCCCCAGTGAAAATGGGCGCCCCGGGTGACCCGGGGCGCCCATTTAGCCCCTCGATTTTTTACGCTTTGAATAATGAATATCAGCCGTTCAAATTGTTTGCGTTGTTTTACTCCAGATATGAGGGTATTTATCAAAGAAAGTTTGGATTTTTTAAAAGCTTGTCAACTCACTTGTGCTAAGAAAAAGAAATTTTGAAAGATTTCACTTTGCGATAGAATTTGCCGAGCGTGCGCGAGTTTTGCAAAAATTTTGCGTGGCATTTGCCAAGAATTGATAAAAATTATAATTTTCAATATTTTTTCTCTGGCTACATGATTTCGAAAATTCCAAACTTTCTTTGATAAATACCCTCATATCTGGAGTAAAAGAACGTAAACAATTTGAACGGCTGATATTCATTATTCAAAGCGTAAAAAATCGAGGGGCCAAATGGGCGCCCCGGGTCACCCGGGGCGCCCATTTTCACTGGGGGATTCTGCTGTACTGTATACGGAGCCCCGTATATATATGGAGCTCCATTTATATACGGAACCCCTTATATATACGGAGCTCCATATATATATATGGAGCCCCTTATATATACGGAGCTCCACATATATATGGAGCCCCTTATATATACGGAGCCCCGTATATATATGGAGCTCCGTATATATGTGGGGCTTCGTATATATATGGAGCCCCTTATATATACGGAGCTCCGTATATATATGGAGCCCCTTATATATACGGAGCTCCATTTATATAAGGAGCCCCTTATATATATGGAGCTCCGTATATATACGGAGCTCCATATATATATGGAGCCCCTTATATATACGGAGCCCCTTAGGAGACTTTCATTGGTAACATTTTGCTAAAATGATTGAAAATCAGATTTGCTCTGCATTCAGAATTCTACGTGGAAAGTTTGACTGGGTAAATTTTAAGAATTTGACTATAATCGATAATCCACATTTATAGTCGATCGGCTTTCATCAGGTGCCCAAACCCATGCTGGATCTGGCCATGAAGTCAGCCTGGTTCAAAGCAGCACGTCGACAATGCGCCGCCCCAATCCGGACCCCATGCCCGTTTCGGTCTCGGTTACAAGCCCAAGACCCGACCGGGTCCTGGAGCCGGCAAGTGTACTACTTCTATATTATTTATTGATTCGACTTATTTTGAACTGTGAAATTAAACGTGCATTTTGGGGAATCAGGGTGTATGTGTGTTCTCTTCTCTTCAGGCAAAGATCACAACCCACTGACGGCAAATCTGACCAATCCTGGACCGGGCGCTGCCGGACCAATGGGCAGTAGTACGACAGGGTCATCGACGTCTAAGGTGGCCATGATGAAGAACGCATTCAAGGTACGGTATGATGGGGGTGGGGTTACTGTACTATTGATTACGTCAAAAGTAGCCTTATACATCCGTAGTGCGAGAGAATATTTGGAGAAGAGTTCACTCTTCTGTAATCCTTGCTAGGATTTGCTATGGTTTAGTGATTGATTTATTGACTTATTTTTTATTCTTGGTTTATTGATTGATTGATCTCGGGCATCGTTCCAATCCTCGTTCACTCGAGCATCAGAAACGCTGGCTCCTCCAGTGGCGTCAGACCCGCGTCCAGAATGGAAGAAGAAGATTGATGAATTGAATGCCAAGTTTACTGCCCAAGGAGTTTTGGAGGGAGATGGATTGATTGATTTATATATTACGATTGACCGATTCGATTATTTTTTATCAAGGTCCGTCTTATCGAATTAATAACAGTAAAGTAATTTTTGTAAACAATAAAATATAATTATCTTTATTAAAAAAGTATAGTTACTAGACCATTTATGCTCCAATCTTCTGAAAGTAAACAGGCAGATTGCGCGTTTCGTCAATATTGTATCCCTATTTGGTTTGCATTAAGTGTAATTCAATCTGCCCCGTCAGGCCACTACACACTACATGCCGGACACTACATATGTGCGCAATCTGGAGAGTGTCAACCAGTAGGTATACTGTAGTCGTACTAAAAGAGAGGTACTGTAATCAAACAACCAGGAGGTACAGTACTGGCCAAAAGAATGTAACATTTGGTTTTTTCGCCATAACTTTTTTCAAACTCAACCGATCGAGTCCACATTTTCAGGGATAATTTTGAGAGTGTTTTCACATGTTTTACACAACAAATTAGCCCGGGTGATCCTTTACGGTGAAATTTATTTTGAATTTATCAAAAGTCACAAAAGTGAGATTTTTTTTTTCGATTTCGTCTTAATTTTTTCACTAATTTTGCTAGCAATGTGTGTTGTATCGATTTAAAAGCATGACACGGATTCTTGGGAGCAAGAATCTACCGTCAAATGGGACTGCCACTGGCACTCTGTCGCAGCAGTTCCGAGTGACTGTTTCGACTATCCTGAAGGTCATCAAAACTTCAATCCGTGCTCAAACAATGAAGAAGGTTAATGTACGTCCTCGCAAGTCGACCACGACATCGGATCGTCTGATTACCTGCATCTCGAAGGAGAAACTGATGGTCATTACAATGGGCATCAAGCGAGTACTAGCGGAGATTCGCTAATTTGAGGTGGCTAAGGCTTCTAAACATGGCTGAAAAGATGTTTGAAGGAATGAAATGTGTCTCTAGCATATCTCCTTCATCAAAATTCTCTTCACATGAACCAGGGGTCCAACCTCATATTCAGAGAAACAACCCCACAACATCCACGATCCTCCTCCATGCTTCACGGTGGTCAGTTGGTACTTCACATCCAATCTAGTGCCAACCGGACGACGAACATGATATATTCCCTCCTTAGCAATCATCAGAAAATTGCTTTCGTCTGAGAATACGACATAATTCTACTGTTAGGGGATCCAATACCAGTGCTCTTTTGCCTATGTGATACATGCTTGGCGATTCTTTTCGGACATCAGCGGTTTCTTGATATGTCGACGTTCGAATAAACCCGACGCACGAAGACGATGTTGTACATTGTTCACGGACACCTCAAACATCTTTTCAGCCATGTTTAGAAGCCTTAGCCACCTCAAATTAGCGAATCTCCGCTAGTACTCGCTTGATGCCCATTGTAATGACCATCAGTTTCTCCTTCGAGATGCAGGTAATCAGACGATCCGAAGTCGTGGTCGACTTCACGACATCGGATCGTCTGATTAGGACGTACATTAACCTTCTTCATTGTTTGAGCACGGATTGAAGTTTTGATGACCTTCAGGATAGTCGAAACAGTCACTCGGAACTGCTGTGACAGAGTGCCAGTGGCAGTCCCATTTGACGTTCACGACGAATGGATTCTCGCTCGGATCTCGGTAGATTCTTGCTCCCAAGAATCAGTGTCGTGCTTTTAAATCGATACAACACACATTCCTAGCAAAATTAGTGAAAAAATTAAGACGAAATCGAAGAAGACGAAAATCTTACTTTTGTGACTTTTGATAAATTCTAAATAAATTTCACCGTAAAGGATCACCCGATAATTTATTGTGTAAAACATGTGAAAACACTCTCAAAATTATCCCTGAAAATCTGGACTCGATCGGTTGAGTTTGAAAAAAGTTATGGCGAAAAAACCAAATGTTACATACTTTTGGCCAGTACTGTATACTGTAGTCGCACACAAAAAGAGGCGTACTGTAATCATTCAACCAAGATGTGTAGTGTAGTTATCAGCAGTAATTGGGCTCAAGTAGTAAAATTTGACTGGGGTACCAGTGATTTGAACATCAAGCTATAATCTATAGCATTCTTGGGCAACCTTAGCAGCTGGAAATTAAAAACGGGTGGGTGGGTCGCAAAAATTTCATGTTTTTGGAGTGAATTTGGTCTAAATCATTGACATTTTGGGCGTTTTTCCTTGATCGGGTTCGTCGGGTGCAAAAAGGGTGTGGGTTATTGCCGCACGTATGATCTGCAGTACTTCTTACTCCGGTCAATCAATCGATGATCCACATTTTCAATCAATCTTCTCACATCGATAATCTCGTCAGGTGCCCAAGCCCCTGCTGGATCTGGCCATGAAGTCATGAAGTCAGCCTGGTTCAAGGCCGCTCGTCGGCAAGACGGCACTGCGCCGCGCCAATCCGGACCCCAAGCCCGTTTCGGTCTCGGTTACAAGCCCAAGGCCAGACCGGGTCCTGGAGCCGGCAAGGATACGACATCTTTATATTCATTATGGATGAAGTTTGTTTTTGAACACAGTTGACTTTAAAGGCACATCTCGAGCTAATTTGATACTCTCCGCACAGGTAATGCTCTAATGATGTCTTTGTCAGTGAGAGAGTGTTGCCAGAGCGGAGAGTCAAATTACCTCGGATGTGTATTTAATGTGCATGCAAACCTATATTTGCACATTTTAAACAATTCATTTACTGGGTCCTAATTTTAGATTTGTGTTTTGGGTGATCTGACAATCAATTGTGAGTGTATGTGTTCTCCTATATGTTCCTTTCTCTTCAGGCAAAGAGCACAATCCACTGACGGCAATCCACTTACGGAGAGAAAAGAATACTTGGGAAATCGATTATGTACGGTCATTTATTGATTTATTCACCCGAAGCTACCGTATCCTCTCAGATCTTCTCGAGACCGTGATCGCCGCAGTAGAGACAGGAGGGACGATCGATCGAGGTATGATTTGGCTTGTAATTTATGCGTAAAAAAAACCATACCTCGATTCAGCAGGGAAAGCGCTCATTGAAAACTTGGCAAAATGCCACAAAATACTTTACGGTATAGTCTGCGCTGTCCCACTTCTGTGCACTCCCTCTCTTTTCTACGATCTACATTTTCTCTGTCACACATTGACACCCATCTTCCTGTGATTCAGCAGAGGCTATCGTATTATTAGTCATAATGTCCGTTAACCACTGAGAATTAAACATTAAATATTTGTTTGCGATGATATGGAGATCGTGAAACCTTGATTCAGCAGGGACAGCGACCGTCATCGGAAGGAGGAGAAGAAGAAGGTGGAAGAGGAAGAGGAGGATGAGTTGGATGCGTTCATGAGCGGAATCAATAAGCAGGTATACTGAAACGTGAATGTGCCAGGGTAGATTTAGATTTATATTTATTATATTAATAAAACAAGGCGAAGGTGTACGAGTAATTAGAAGATCAATGGTTCGATATGGCTGTATTTTGTGAAGGGAGAGTGGGCATTAGTGAGAGAGAAGGGAGGAAGATAGTAGATGCGTTAGAGAGATAGTGGATGCGATATCATACAGTAGGTTGTCCCATATTTGATCTATCCATCTTCTTATTACGGCATCGGCGATTATTGATTTATAGCAAATTATTGATTGATATTCAGGCTTCAAAAGAGAAGGCAGAGTCACTGGCCAAAGACTTCCAGCGACGAGCAGGCAAAGAGGAGGAAGCCGCGGTATACTGTAGCTATATTTTCTGCCCGAGACCTGTAATTATCGATTGATTGGTTTTCAGAAAGACAAGAACACCCTGGGCAGAACGAATATCGACGATGAAGACATGAAAGAGAGTTACTTCAAGTGAGATATTTTGTAATAATAATAATAATAATAATAATAATAATAATAATAATAATAATAATAATAATAATAATAATACTAATAATAATAATAATATCCATAGGTGGGTTAAAGGTGGAGTCCGACGAATATTTTGGTTAACAAACTGTGACGACAGAAAGAGTGCAAAAGTTGTTCTGCATACCGTACAGAAATTATAGTATGCTAATTCATTTTATTGGAGAATCATGAATGAATCCTGCTTGATGTACAGGCAAAGGCGCGAAAATTTGAAAATAAGAAAGTTCAGTAATAGGTTTCGAACCCGCGACGTCACGCTAACTAGGCAGCGCATTTACCACTACTCCAAGGGGTGCATGCATGGACGTGCTAACTTCTTGCATATCATTTATCCTTTGTATAGGCCATATGGACATTCTCGTTTGCGTCATCTTTAGCGGTCGCCCGTTCATTTTGCTCTGAGCATCAAGAATCCCTGCCAAGCCGGATTGGGTCACCGTGGCAGTGAGACCCAATCATGGGAAGCCAACTTCTTCGGTCATCTCCAAACTGCCTGCCGATCTTCTCGGATTTGTGAAATCGAAGACGCGCATATGAAGATCAACGTCGGTGTTCTGGGACTGTCGGAAGTAAGAAGAGCTTTTCCCCATGCACATCAGAGTCCTACTCTTGATAAATGTGTGTTAAATCGTAAAATAGGCCATATGTTACACATTTGCATAGACATTCGAGGGCCTCCATCTTTAAGAGAACGCTGTGTGATGTTGCCATCCTCGTCGTATTCATACACATCCTCTTCCTCCGCAGCCGTCGCCTTCCTCTCCTCGAGGAATCTGAAAATTGCGAAAAATAGATGAATCAATAAATCGATAAATCAAAAAAATACTCATTTCTAGGCGGACCTAGATACCAAGGTAATTTAACACAATAATAATATTAACTACAGTAATCAGTAATGTAAATATTCATATCTCTCTCTCTCTCTCATTATCCGAGCTATTTCTACCTGTGGCCGTATGCAAGAACCGTTTTCCGGGAAAATGTGACGTCATTAGCGTAGGCGGAGGCGTTTTCCAAAAATCCTCCACCTACGCTAATGACGTCACATTTTCCCGGAAAACGGTTTTCCCGTTGTTCTTGCATACGGCCACTGGTTGAATCGTGTTTCCCTGGTTAGACCTTCGTGACTGTGAATTGCATTATTGTTAGTGAATTCAATCCCCTTGTTACTCTTAAAGATGGAGGCCCTCGAATGTCTATGCAAATGTGTAAAATATGGCCTATTTTACGATTTAACACACATTTATCAAGAGTAGGACTCTGATGTGCATGGGGAAAAGCTCTTCTTACTTCCGACAGTCCCAGAACACCGACGTTGATCTTCATATGCGCGTCTTCGATTTCACAAATCCGAGAAGATCGGCAGGCAGTTTGGAGATGACCGAAGAAGTTGGCTTCCCATGATTGGGTCTCACTGCCACGGTGACCCAATCCGGCTTGGCAGGGATTCTTGATGCTCAGAGCAAAATGAACGGGCGACCGCTAAAGATGACGCAAACGAGAATGTCCATATGGCCTATACAAAGGATAAATGATATGCAAGAAGTTAGCACATCCATGCATGCACCCCTTGGAGTAGTGGTAAATGCGCTGCCTAGTTAGCGTGACGTCGCGGGTTCGAAACCTATTACTGAACTTTCTTATTTTCAAATTTTCGCGCCTTTGCCTGTACATCAAGCAGGATTCATTCATGATTCTCCAATAAAATGAATTAGCATACTATAATTTCTGTACGGTATGCAGAACAACTTTTGCACTCTTTCTGTCGTCACAGTTTGTTAACTAAAATATTCGTCGGACTCCACCTTTAACCCACCTATGGATATTATTATTATTATTATTATTATTATTATTATTATTATTATTATTATTATTATTATTATTATTATTATTATTATTATTATTATTATTATTATTATTATTATTATTATTATTATTATTATTATTATTATTATTATTATTATTATTATTATTATTATTATTATTATTATTATTATTATTATTACAAAATATCTCACTTGAAGTAACTCTCTTTCATGTCTTCATCGTCGATATTCGTTCTGCCCAGGGTGTTCTTGTCTTTCTGAAAACCAATCAATCGATAATTACAGGTCTCGGGCAGAAAATATAGCTACAGTATACCGCGGCTTCCTCCTCTTTGCCTGCTCGTCGCTGGAAGTCTTTGGCCAGTGACTCTGCCTTCTCTTTTGAAGCCTGAATATCAATCAATAATTTGCTATAAATCAATAATCGCCGATGCCGTAATAAGAAGATGGATAGATCAAATATGGGACAACCCACTGTATGATATCGCATCTACTATCTCTCTAACGTATCTACTATCTTCCTCCCTTCTCTCTCACTAATGCCCACTCTCCCTTCACAAAATACTGCCATATCGAACCATTGATCTTCTAATTACTCGTACACCTTCGCCTTGTTTTATTAATATAATAAATATAAATCTAAATCTACCCTGGCACATTCACGTTTCAGTATACCTGCTTATTGATTCCGCTCATGAACGCATCCAACTCATCCTCCTCCTCCTCCACCTTCTTCTTCTCCTCCTTCCTATGACGGTCACTGTCCCTGCTGAATCAAGGTTTCACCATCTCCATATCATCGCAAACAAATATTTAATGTTTAATTCTCAGTGGTTAACGGACAATATGACTAATAATACGATAGCCTCTGCTGAATCACAGAAAGAGGGGTGTCAATGTGTGACAGAGAAAATGTAGATCGTAGAAAAGAGAGGGAGTGCACAGAAGTGGGACAGCGCAGACCGTAGTGTCTTTTGTGTCATTTTGCCAAGTTTTCAATGAGCGCTTTCCCTGCTGAATCGAGGTTTGGTTTTTTTACGCATAAATTACAAGCCAAATCATACCTCGATCGATCGTCCCTCCTGTCTCTACTGCGGCGATCACGGTCTCTAGAAGATCTGAGAGGATACGGTAGCTTCGGGTGAATAAATCAATAAATGACCGTACATAATCGATTTCCCAAGTATTCTTTTCTCTCCGTAACTTTCGATCTGACCTAGCGAGAGACAATATTTATGTTGAAATGTATAAGATAAAATTTCAGATTGATATCCACACATGGAGTCTTCTATAGCCATTCATTCAATCTTATTATTATTGGTCCCATTTCATCTCGTTATAGTATCATGGTGACGATAAATTATCAATTATCATATCAATTCTGCGATAAAATGGAAATACCGAAAATTCAGGGTGATATGATCTATAATTTTTGCTTGCCAGTTTAGTGACGAAAAACTTGATGGCTTCCAATGAATGAATGGATGGAATAATATATTGCGTTACCAACAAAAAAGCACAGGCAAACTTTTTGATATTGTGCGTATAAAATGTACTTGCATAAGAAGATGACAAATGGTGCTAACGAACGGAAGTCATAATCGAGAGGCGATCGAGATGTAGCCTTCTACATCTCGCCCCTCCTCTCGATTGTCTCTCCGCTGCCTCTCTCTAACCCGGCTGACCTTCGCTATATTATATATAAAAGGGATCGGCATAGTTTCTGAACCATGCAAAACAAGAAAGTCTCTTATGGGAGTGGTTGGCTACTCTCGTACCAAATAAACAAGTGTATTTTATACGGTCAATACACGAACCTGTTTAAGACATCGGCTCAGTGAGATTCCATGAAGTGCCGGACACCGACCTCACCGATTTGGCCCAAAATTTTATTATGGATACCCCCATGGGCCCCCATCACAAAGTGGGTATTCATTTGGGCTGGTTCCTTGAAACACAGATGTGGCGGGTTTTCGAAATTTGAAAACTCGATTTTCACCGAAAAAAAATGGAGCGACCTAGGACCAATGTTAGTGTCGATTAATTATAAGTATAAATAGACAACAAAAACTGGCTATACGACGGTCCGGAGATCCGATCGCAAACTGATTTTTTTACCTTCTTAAAACATTTTGTGATGGGGGCCCATGGGGGTATCCACAAAAAATTTTTGAGCCAAATCGGTGAGGTCGATGTCCGGGGTAACCGGCTCAACCCTCGAATCTTACTGAGCCGGTGTCTTAATATACATTTCTTATAGGAATAGACATTACACAGAAAACAGTAAATAAATAACATGATTACGAAAATCAATAAATCGATAATGATAACTTCTCCCATCTGCTCTTCTTCGAAGATGATTCATCCTTTTTCAGCGCCTCTAAAATCAAAATTTTTACATTTTAAATCTTAAAATCCGCTATTATAGGGACCGCGGAGTAGGTTATTGTAATTGCACTTAATGCAAACCAAATAGGGATAAAATATTGACGAAACGCGCAATCTGCGGGTTTACATTCAGAAGATGTGAGCTTCAATGCATACTAACTATACTTTTTTTAAAAAATAAGTGAATCATATTTTTATTGTTTCAAAAAATATTTTACTGTTACTAATTCGATAAGATAATACAATCAATAAAATAATCGCATCGACAAACCTCCTTGGGCAGTAAACTTGACATTAAATTCATCAATCATACCTCGATCGATCGTCCCTCCTGTCTCTGCTACAGCGATCACGGTCTCGAGAAGATCGGAGAGGATACGGTAGTTTTGGGTGGATAAAGTTTATTTAATTTCAAACTTTGCCAATCTCAACTGAATATATAATTCGATTCTAAATTCACTATTTTTACAATAATCGTGTTTATACACCGAATACATTTCTTTATTATTATTTTGTAAGACTACAGTGATCCAATATTGATATCGTACACATTACATCTATGTATGTATGTAATAATAATATATTTTCTGCCTTTTCTCTCTGCGGTTCGGTCGGTTGGACTGTTCTCTCTCCACTCTCGACTACACTCGCCTATTCCATCAAGAGAAAAGGAACAGTTGAGTCCCCTCCTAGCAGACTTTGGAAAGTCAGGAGCGGTATTTCCACCTTGTCAAGCAGGCCGATTGGACGAGCAACGTAAAGTTTTCGTGGGTTATTTGATTATTCTAATCAAGTATCATATTCTGCCGTTTTCTTGAATGGAGATCAATTCTCTCAGAGACGAAAGGATAAATCTTGTGGATAAGAAGATTCCCCCTGTTTTGGCCCCTTCTGCATTTAATGTGCTGATAAGATAAAGTATTATTTATCGCATCTTGGAGAAAAGAGATAAGAGAGATTTTTTCATAAACAATTAAAATACATATTAAAACAAGAAGTAGCGACGATATATAATAGGTTACTGGATTGCAACCTTTATAGAATTACTAAACACTTGAGGAGAGATTTGTTTTGTGACAATAGTTCGATCTAACTTATTCCATTTTCGGACAACACGATTTGAGAAAAATGATAGATAGCGTGTACTAGATGAAGGGTTCATACAAATTCTAAGTTGATGACCTCAAGTAAAATTAAACTTTTAAGTACGACAGCATGGCAAAATTACCGAAGGAAGTGTAGATCCTGCCCATTTCGAAGTTCAAAGTTTATTGTGAGATAAATATTTTATTCGTTCTATACTCTCCCTGGAAATGCAGTATAACAAATGGAAAGTTAGTTCACGATTGATAAACATACTATGGGACCTCACTATATCGTTCCCTAGTCAGTCACGAAAATATAACGTCGGAAGAGGAGATTTCATCAAGGAAAAATTGGCAGAAAGACTGGAGTACAATGGAAGATGTTTGTATTTCTATATCCTTCTACTGGGAATCGAACTATCAGGCCGAGCAACCGATCGGATTGATAGTCCGACCTCTTATCCACTAGACCACGGGTCCTTATAGGAAAGCATTTCAAACGATCTAGATATACAGACCCACTCTCATACTTACATACCGATGTATGGCTCCGCCCCTTTATGATGGACGGTCTTATAAGCCGATTCTAGCTCTGCCCATTTTACTTCGCGGGCTTGGACACTGTTTGTACACCGTAACACACCCAAAATCTTTATTCATTGAAAAACGACCCCAGTAGAAGGCAGAGACCACGGAGGGAAGCGAGGGATGCGTCCTACTTCTGTAGATGACTGCCGAGTTGTTCATCCTTGAAGATGACGAAGTGCTGGGTGATGTCATCAATGCTAATGATATAAAAAAATCTTGTAGTATTAGATATTAACATAAATTCAAAGAATAGACCACTATCAACGATCTCATCTTTTTAACACACTTTTGGTGTGTTTACAAATATGATTTTTTATTTATTTATTTATTTATTTGATACACCCGTGACAGGTGCGACAGCAAATACAGAAACGATGAGAAAAATAATTATAATAATGATAGAAAGGACTTGGGGAAGGTGACAGGGGTTAATCGATAGCTATCAAATCGCCAGTGATCCAGTTAGAGTGAGGTGGACGAAGCCTCAGAACGGGAAGGGGACTGTTCAGATCCATGTGAGGGGTTGGATCATAATGGAATCACCGGGAAAGACAACTAAAGATTGAGTACTTCGACTTGTAGAGTATGGGGAAGTTGTGGATGGCGAAATAGGTGAAATTTGATAGACTGAATTGACAATATTGGATTACAGATACGATGTAAATTACACAGAAAACGAGTAGTAAGATGTGCAAATGAGCTACGAAGATTCTCTCTTTTAGCAATTGGAATGTGAATAGAGAATGCATTGTGACGAGAATTACAATTTCGTAAAGCATAGTAATCAGACATAGGTACATCGACAAGCGAACGAATAATCTTTACAGCAAAAATAATGTCAGCAACTAAACGCCTTGAATAAAGTGAATGTAAATGATAATTATCAAGTCTAATATCGTAAACGGGGGGTGAGGTAGTGGCAAGGGTGGTACGATAATGTAATAATCTAGTGAAAAGGTGCTGGGGTTTCTCTAATTGTCTAATTAGACCCTTCGCAGAGGGAGACCATATCGGCGAAGCATACTCAAGTACGGGTAAAATGAATGAACGGAAAGCTCTAACGTAAGGATCAATAGATGTACAAGAAACAGAACGAAATAAGAGATAGATAAGCTTATTGGCTTTTTGACAGGTAATATCTATATGAGAACGAAAGGATAAAGAGGAATCAATGTAGACACCAAGATCTCGAATAGGTTCTGGAAGAGAATTGAGATTGGAATCGGGGATAGGAAGAAGAAAAGAGTTGAGATGGTATTGGTGGATAGGGTTGGATTTGCCTATGCAAAGAACGGTGCATTTGTTTTGTGCAACCGATAACTGCCATTTTGACAGTATTCTAATATACCAAGTAACCCATTCTGAAGTTGAGAGGTGAGTGTGGGGGAGTTGGCGGAATTATGAATGATGAAGAGTTTGATATCATCAGCAAAGAGGCGGAAGTGAACCAGTGGGTATGGTGATAGGGATAGAGGGAGATCGAAAAGGTAAATCAAAAAGAGGAGAGGACCCAGTACCGTACCCTGAGGTACGCCACTCAGAACATGTTTCTCTGAGGACAGAGAAGAACCAACTCTAACCTGTAAACGACGATTAGAAAGATAATCAGTGAGCCAATCAAATATACAACCACGGATACCTAGACAGTGTAATTTATGAAGCAATTTAGAATGAGATACAGTATCAAATGCCTTAGCGAGATCAACATACACAACATCAACGGAATCATCGCAGTCCATCGCCGCACGCCATTTCTGGGTGCAATCGAGAAGCTGGGATACTGTGGATTTACCACTAACAAAACCATGTTGCTCAGGGGGAATGATATTATGAATATTGCACCAACGGATGAGCTTTGGTTTGAGGATTCGCTCCATGACTTTACTGGGAATGGGAGTAAGTGAAATAGGACGATAATCAGATACAGATGAGGGAGTGGGAATCTTTGGAATAGGGATCACAAAGGAAGTTTTCCATAGAGACGGGACTTGGCCTAACATAAGACTATAATTCATAATATGAGATAGAGGTTCAGAAAGGGTGAGATAACAATGTTTGAATATAATGGATGGAATACCGTCAGAGGGGATTGAACAAGAATCAGATACACGACGTAAATGATATGAAATATCGATAGGAAGAATGATTGAGGTAGGTATGGATTGAGGGACAATACGAGGACAGTTGGGAAGAATGCCATCGTCACTAGTGAAAACCGATTGAAAGTATGTAGCGAATGACTCTGCTTTTTCAAAGTCATTAATGATAATGGTACCATTGAAATCTGTGAGGGAAGGGGCAATGGAAGAACGGGATTTAAATCTAGTTGAGATGTATCGATAATAAGACCTAGTATGGTTATTGGACAACAATTTGTTTTCCTTGTTTTTTTATAAATTTCCTAATTTCCTTATCTAGTTTAGCGGATACATTGAGGAACTGAGCTTTGACGGGCGCAAGGGAAATTTTATCAAAGAGGAGGCGTTTATGAGCAAGGAGTGATCGAATGTGAGGAGGATAATTATCGAAAGGGACAATTTGTTTCTTGTAAGGAATGAAGGATGGAAATAGTTGAGTCAAGTAATTAATGAATAGGGTATACATATGGGAGATATCGGTAAAATCATGAAAGATCAAAGACCAATCTGTATTGGACAAAGCGGAGTTTAGGGCTACAAAGTCGGTCTTCGAAATGGGCAGGATCTACACTTCCTTCGGTAATTTTGCCATGCTGTCGTACTTAAAAGTTTAATTTTTCTTGAGGTCATCAACTTAGAATTTGTATGAACCCTTCATCTAGTACACGCTATCTATCATTTTTTCTCAAATCGTGTTGTCCGAAAATGGAATAAGTTAGATCGAACTATTGTCACAAAAAAATCTCTCCTCAAGTGTTTAGTAATTCTATAAAGGTTGCAATCCAGTAACCTATTATATATCGTCGCTACTTCTTGTTTTAATATGTATTTTAATTGTTTATGAAAAAATCTCTCTTATCTCTTTTCTCCAAGATGCGATAAATAATACTTTATCTTATCAGCACATTAAATGCAGAAGGGGCCAAAACAGGGGGAATCTTCTTATCCACAAGATTTATCCTTTCGTCTCTGAGAGAATTGATCTCCATTCAAGAAAACGGCAGAATATGATACTTGATTAGAATAATCAAATAACCCACGAAAACTTTACGTTGCTCGTCCAATCGGCCTGCTTGACAAGGTGGAAATACCGCTCCTGACTTTCCAAAGTCTGCTAGGAGGGGACTCAACTGTTCCTTTTCTCTTGATGGAATAGGCGAGTGTAGTCGAGAGTGGAGAGAGAACAGTCCAACCGACCGAACCGCAGAGAGAAAAGGCAGAAAATATATTATTATTACATACATACATAGATGTAATGTGTACGATATCAATATTGGATCACTGTAGTCTTACAAAATAATAATAAAGAAATGTATTCGGTGTATAAACACGATTATTGTAAAAATAGTGAATTTAGAATCGAATTATATATTCAGTTGAGATTGGCAAAGTTTGAAATTAAATAAACTTTATCCACCCAAAACTACCGTATCCTCTCCGATCTTCTCGAGACCGTGATCGCTGTAGCAGAGACAGGAGGGACGATCGATCGAGGTATGATTTGGCTTGCAATTTATGCGTATGCTGTGAATTAAACATTAAATGTTTCTTTCTGATAATATGGTGATGGCCAAACCTCGATTCAGCAGGGAAAGCGCTCATTGAAAACTTGGCAAAATGCCACATAATACATTACGGTATAGTCTGCGCTGTCCCACTTCTGTGCACTCCCCCTCTTTTCTACGATCTTCATTTTCTCTGTCACACATTGACACCCCTCTTTCTGTGATTCAGCAGAGGCTATCGTATTATTAGTCATATTGTCCGTCAACCACTGAGAATTAAACATGAATGCATCGTTACATTTGCCTGACGCGCCTACGCCGTCACGTAAAAAACGTTACATTTGGCGACGCACGCGTCGACGTCAATTTTGGAGTGTGTTGGGTCCCAAGTGGAAAACCCTGAATGTCATCAGGGGTACGGTAAAAGGTTACGGTAGCCAACCAATATTGATCGATGGTCACGGTAACTTCCTACCGTACCCGTGATGACAATCAGGGTTTTCCCCTTGGGACCCAACACACTCCAAAATTGACGTCGACGCGTGCGTCACCAAATGTAACGTTTTTTACGTGACGGCGTAGGCGCGTCAGGCAAATGTAACGATGCATAAATATTTGTTTGCGATGATATGGAAATGGTGAAACCTTGATTCAGCAGGGACAGTGACCGTCATAGGAAGGAGGAGAAGAAGAAGGTGGAAGAGGAAGAAGAGGATGAGTTGGATGCGTTCATGAGCGGAATCAATAAGCAGGTATAATGAAACGTGAAACTGCCAGGGTAGATTTAGATTTATATTTATTATATTAAGAGGGATGGCCGTTAAGACTCGACCACCCCCCCGGACACGTGAGCTAGCAATGAGAACTGGGAGTCCATACATGGGTGTTAAGAGTGTCCCCGGCCCTTATTACACAAAACGGCTGAAATTTCCTGTTTGTGCCCTCAGGCTATTAGAAAAAATAATTTTTTAAAAAAACTTTAAAAAATCATAATTTCTCAAATAGTTGAGATGAAGTCTAAATACCATCTGTGATGCGTCTAGAGTACACAGTGCTTGCTAATTCACTATTAGCATAGAATGTGCGTTGATTCCTAAACCACTTTTTTGACTCAAAATTTTGGTTTTTTCGGAGTAATCATCCCTTGTTTTAGTGAGTGCCCAAAATTTCCGACCAGGTATTGTAGCCTAAGCAATTCTGCATTGATTTAACTTAAAACTGGGTTCTTCCCGATCGACCATTTTGTCGAATTTTTTGCTCGAACTTCCGTCATCGATGGTTTTCCCGAACAAATGCTGTATTTTCCAAACGATTGGTGAGGAATTGTGGTCTACTCAAAGTTTAGAGGTGAGACGAGTAAAATGACACAAGAATCCCATCACTTGGATCAATTTGAAAATTTCGATTTTCACGGTCATGGTCTGAAAATTTCAAAATTTCTCAAGTTTGAAATGTTTTCATTTATGTGGCTTATTGTGAAGTACTAATGATGTGAATAATATTTAGCCGATGCTCAATGGCCGATCTCTCCTTTCAACCTTTTTTCGAAAAGTTTCATGTTGAATGCGTGCGAAAAAGTCAGAATTGTGCTTGAATCAGTTTCCAACTTACTTTCTGTAACATTCTATGTAAGTACTTTGCAATGTACACAATCAATATGAAAATCGTTGATTTTCGAGAATTCATATTTTTTTACCATGACCCCGGGGTCATGGAAATCGATTTTTCAAAAGTGAGCCGAATGCCGGGATTCCAGTTCTACTATGTTTACTCATCATGAAACTTCGCATTGTCATTGTCATTTGCTCATTGTCGCAGCATTCGAGTCGAAAAAGTGCAATATTTTAGAAATTTTCCGTGAAAGTAGGCACTCAAATTGCACTCAGAAAAATGAAGTGTTAATATGAACACCCGTAGGTGTATCGGGTGAAACTGTAATCCCCAATGTGTTCTAATTAACACCTTTTGGGGTGTATATTGGAAAAAGGTGTAAATTGGAACACATGGGGGTGTTCAATAGAACAATCTGATGTGTTCAATAGCACACATCAAAAAGCTGCATAGAGTTTTTACACATTTTTTTCTGAGTGTGAATTTTTTTTAAATTTTCGAAAATCAACGATTTTCATATTGATTGTGTACATTGCAAAGCACTTATATAGGATGTTACAGAAAGCAAGTTGGAAACTGATTCAAACACAATTCTGATTTTTCGCACGCAATTAGAATGAAAATTTTCGAAAAATGATTGAAAGGAGAGATCAGAAATTGAGCATTGACTGAATATTATTCACATCATTAGTACTTCACAATAACCCACATAAATGAAAACATTTCAAACTTGAGAAATTTTGAAATTTTCAGACCATGACCCCCGGGTCATGAAAATCGAAATTTTCAAATTGATCCAAGTGATGGGATTCTTGTGTCATTTTACTCGTCTCACCTCTAAACTTTGAGTGGACCACAATTCCTCACCAATCGTTTGGAAAATACAGCATTTGTTCGGGTTAACCATCGATGAAGTTCGAGCAAAAAATTCGACAAAATGGTCGATCGGGAAGAACCCAGTTTTAAGTTAAATAAATGCAGAATTACTTAGGCTACAATACCTGGTCGGAAATTTTGGGCACTCACTAAAACAAGGGATGATTTCTCCGAAAAAACCAAAATTTTGAGTCAAAAAAGTGGTTTAGGAATCAACGCACATTCGATGCTAATAGTGAATTAGCAAGCACTGTGTACTCTAGACTCATCGCAGATGGTAATTAGACTTCATCTCAACAATTTGAGAAATTATGATTTTTTAAAGTTTTTTTTTAAAATTATTTTTTCTAATAGCCTGAAGGCACAAACAGGAAATTTCAGCCGTTTTGTGTAATAAGGGCCGGGGGCACTCCTAACACCCAAGTATGGACTCCCAGTTCTCATTGCTAGCTCACGTGTCCGGGGTTGGTCGAATATGATCGAGTCTTAGGGAACAGGCCTCTTAATAAAACAAGGCGAAGGTGTACGAGTAATTAGAAGATCAATGGTTCGATATGGCTGTATTTTGTGAAGGGAGAGTGGGCATTAGTGAGAGAGAAGGGAGGAAGATAGTAGATACGTTAGAGAGATAGTAGATGCGATATCATACAGTAGGTTGTCCCATATTTGATCTATCCATCTTCTTATTACGGCATCGGCGATTATTGATTTATAGCAAATTATTGATTGATATTCAGGCTTCAAAAGAGAAGGCAGAGTCACTGGCCAAAGACTTCCAGCGACGAGCAGGCAAAGAGGAGAAAGCTGCGACTCTGGTATTTCCAAACTAGTAGTTTACTTACGTGACGTCACAGACTAGTAGTTTACTGCTAGTTTACTACAAGTGAAAGAACATTTGACGAAATGCATTACCGTATTATACACCACTACTAGTAAACTTACGTTTAACTAGCCGTACTTGCAAGTCTACGGCTAGTGGGAAATATAAGTAAACTACATGTTTGAAAATACCAGAGGATATACCGTAGCTATATTTTCCGCCCGAGACCTGTAATTATCGATTGATTGGCTTTCAGAAAGACAAGAACACCCTGGGCAGAACGGATATCGACGAAGTAGACATGCAAGAAAGTTATTTCAAGTGAGATATTTTAAATATTATTATTATTATTATTATTATTATTATTATTATTATTATTATTATTATTATTATTATTATTATTATTATACGTGAAACTGCCAGGGTAGATTTATGCGATGTCACATTGACAATATGCGGTGAGGATGATACATTTGCCTTACGTGCTTGCACAGTAAAAAAAACCGGAGACGTCCACGTAAACTCAGCAAAATGCAAATTTCGAACGGGGTTTTGGAATAAATCCAATATAAATGTTATAAATATGCTATAAATATAGATGTTATAAATATATTGATGCTACTAAGCACTAGGCACGTAAAACCGTTCATTGATACAAGATCTGACGGTGTTTGACAATGTGACATTATCTTTGCTTTATCGTTACATGAATAAGAAAGGGGAAGAGTAGAAACGATCTCATTGATTGCTTTTCAGGCTTCAAAAGAGAAGGCAGAGTCACTGGCGGAAGACTTTCAGCGACGAGCAGGCAAAGAAGAGGAAGCCGCGGTATACTGTAGCTATATTTTCCGCCCGAGACCTCTGATTATCGATTGATTGGTTTTCAGCAAGACAAGAACACCCTGGGCAGAACGGATATCGACGATGAAGATATGCAAGAGAGTTACTTCAAGTGAGATATTTTGTAATAATAATAATATTATTATTAATATTAATAATAATGTGTATATGAGGGTTAAGAAAAATATTTGAAATTGAATGTCACTGAATGTGAGTAAGACGGTGAAGAACAGGTGTAACCATGAAACACGATTCAACCAGGTTGAAATAGCTCGGAGAATTAGAGAGATGTATGGATATTTATTTATTACATATTACTGTAGTTATTATTGTTATTGTGTTGAATTACCTTGGTATCTAGGTCCATGTGGGAATGAGTTATTTTTGATTTATCGATTTATTGATTTATCGATTTTTCGCAATTTTCAGATTCCTCGAGGAGAGGAAGGCGACGGCTGCCGAGGATGAGGATGTGTATGAATACGACGAGGACGACAACATTATCTCGACTTGGAAGAAGGTGATCTTTGATCTTTAATCTTCTAATCTTTGACCTTTTATCTTCCGTAAATTATCCTTTTTTTGCTTCTCTGTTAAAGATGGTGGCCCGCGAATGTTCAGATAAATCACTACACCCCTCTTATGCGAATGCAAAGTGATATGCGAAGAGTTAGCGCAGCCTCTCATCCATCCCATAGCGCAGTGGTAAACGTTCAGACTCGTTACCCGTTTGACTCAAGTTCGAAACCTATTGCCGAATTTCCTCAATTTTCAAAAAAGCGCGCCCTTCCCTGAACCGGGCCTGATGGTACATTCATGTTTCTAGCGATCAATAGACTAAATCAGCACAAAATAAATAGTGTAATGTACGTAGAATAACTTTTGCTACCTTTCTGTCTTCACAGTTTGTTCACAAAAATATTCGTGGGACACGACCTTTAAAGTGATGCAATAGACTTAGGACGAAAAGTATGTCACAAACTACGAAGCCTGGGCGCTTTTTGGGATTTTTAAAAAAAAACCCAACCGCATTTGTAAGTCTGTAACGTAGCTTTTCGACCTATGTCTATAGACCAGCATACGAGTGACCGCTTACTTTTGGTACTTTTAATTTTCAAATCCGATTTCATTGGTTATCATGATATTATTTTTGGGTGATCTACTCCCTTTCTCATTCAGATTATCGATCCTCTGCCTGTACTCGATCATTCCATAGTCAACTATGCTCCGTTCCACAAGAACTTCTATGTCGAGCATGAGGATATGAAGTGAGTCCTCCGAATAGTAGCGAATTGACGGGGGGGGGGGGTAGGGGCAGGGGCGGGGCGGGGGCGGGGCAGGGGCGGGGCGTCTGCGCTCTCTCACTTTTGAGTACTTCCTCTCTTTTTCATGCTCTACCTTTCTCTCTGTCACACCTTGACCGACTCCTATGATTCATCAACGACAGTAAAAAATATTGTATGATTAGGCGTATGTACCGTCGATTACCGAAGAATTAAATATCAAATATTTGTTTGCGATGATATGGTGATGGTGAAACTTTGATTCAGCAGGGAACGCGCTAATTTAAAACATGAAATGCCAAAAAAAGCATTATGATATAGCACAGCATGGTGCGCTTTTATCATCTCTGCTCGAGTATATCGTATAATTAGGTGTATTCTCCGTCATCAGAAGATGAATTTAATATCAAATATTTGGTCGGATGAAATGGTGATGGTGAAACCTTGATTCAACAGGGAACGCGATCATTGAAAACCTGGCAAAATACATTACGGTATGGTGCACCATGGTGTATATAGTGCCTTTATCGTCTGTGCTCTCACTTTTGCGTACTCCCTCTCTTTTTCGCGGTCTACCTTTCTCTCTGTCACACGTTGACCCCCTCCTGTGATTCATCAGCGACAGTAGAGGCTATCGTATGATTAGGCTTATATACCGTCTATCGCAGATGATATTAAAATTTATCGCTCTTTTGAAGCTGGTGATTCCCCGTTATACCTACAAACAGCAATCGATACCATTGTAAAATGGTCAGATGAATGGCAACTTCCACTCGCTGCACATAAATGTAATTCGCTGCACCTAGGTAGATCTAACCCTATGCGAAAATACATTATCGGAACAGCATCCCTAGAACAGAAGGATTTGGTTAAGGATCTTGGCTTCCTCATTCAGAAGACAGTAACTTTCTCACAGCAGGCAAACAGCTGCAAAAGCGAAAACTGCATGCCACATAATCCTAAGAGCTCTGCGCACCAAAAATGCAACCACCCTGTAAAAACTTATTCAAAATATATAAGGCCCTTACTTGAAAGTGCATCTACAGTTTTTAATCCATACCAAAAAGGTGGCAAAAAGATCTTAGAACGAGTACAGAATTATTTCACTAGACGAGTATTCAAGCGCTGTTTTAATGCAGCGTGGGATTCAATGCCGAAAGTTTCCCTTAGGAATAAACAACTAAATTTAGATACTCTTGAAAAGCGTAGAGAAGAAATAGATATCAAAGCTGCAATGAAATTTATCAGAGGTAAATATAGGATTTCAAATATGAAACCTCACTACTTTAGCCCTTATATCACACAGAATGGTCTCAATTTCAACAACCCAGACTCACGATTTCATTACAGGCATAATAGCTTCTTTCCAAGAGCGGCAAGGCTCCTAGTGCAACCGAAAAACCGGATTACTTTTACTTTCCCTGAGTTAAATTGACCTTCTTCAACCTTCTCGTATAATAGTTTTGTCATATGTCCATCATCAATCATTCTATAATTTAATTTATTTATCTCTTCTGTACCGTGTTTTCTTGTAAACGCATAAATATTATTATTATTATCACCATGTAGTTAAACATCAAATATTTGTTTGTGATGATATGGTGTGACGATGAAACACGATTCAACCAGTGGCCGTATGCAAGAACCGTTTTCCGGGAAAATGTGACGTCATTAGCGTAGGCGGAGGTGTTTTCCAAAAATCCTCCGCCTACGCTAATGACGTCACATTTTCCCGGAAAACAGTTTTCCCGTTGTTCATGCATACGGCCACAGGCTGAAATACCTCGGAGAATATGAGAGATGAAAGGATATTTATTTATTGCTTATTACTGTAGTTATTATAGTTATTATTGTTATTGTGTTTAATTACCTAGGTATCTAGGTCCGCGTGAGAATGAGAGTTTTAGTTTATTGATTTTTCGCAATTTCCAGATTTCTCGAGGAGAGGAAGGCGACGGCTGCGGAAGAAGGTGATCTTTGATCTTTGGTCTTTCGTAAATCGTACTCCTCAGGCCTGTCTGCTAAAGTGATGCACTTCATAGATATAGGTCGAAAAATATATCGCACACTACAAAGCCTGACTGTATTTGGGAGTAAAATTTTTTTCTGTAATGTAGCTATGATTCATAGCATACGAGTGAGTGGAATACTCGATTATTTTTGATACTTTTTAATTTCTAAACTCGATCTCATTGATTATCAGATTAATATTGTAGGGTGATCTACTCCCTGTTTCTCTTTCAGATTATCGATCCTGTACTCGATCATTCTACCGTCAACTATGCACCGTTCCACAAGAACTTCTATGTCGAGTATGAGGATATGAAGTGAGTCCTCCGAATAGCTGCAAATTGACAAATGGAGAAGGTTTGTCAAACAAATGACAAATGGGAACTGACAATTGAGAATTGAGAACTGATAAATGAGAAATGAGAACTGGCAAATGTTTGTTAGACAAATTGAACGTCAGATTAAGTTGTTTTTTGTATTCGTATGTTTAATCGCATTCCCCAAACAATTAGATAATATGCATCGAAGCTGCAACATGAATTCAGCAGGGTGGGGTTGAAAAGGGGGAGCAATATTAGTTATGAATTGATGTGTGCTCCTTGCAGGACCTACATGGTTATGCAACGACTGCGAATGATGTTGGGACTCAAAGCATGTTTATTTATTTAATTATGTATTTATTTATTTATGTATTTTTCTATGATCTTTTCCAGAACTCTTTTTATCATTTGTGTGCAATCCCTGATCATGTTTATTCGCTATAGTATTATCACCAGCAGTGATCACCCTCAGGATTTCGCGTGCCTTGAATAACGGGTTGTACCTTTACCTTTTCACCTTTTAGTATTGCCAATGCGGAGAGTACAATTGCCTGTGGTGTTTTAAGACACGTTCCTCAAAAGTTACACAGTACTTAATATTTTAAATGAACAGATCTTTCTGATCTTTGATCTCTCGCTATTCAGCCCGTGGTCTGGACATTCCGGAGATTCGCATAGTGGTCAACTATGACATCGCCCGAGATATCGACACCCACGTCCACAGAATCGGTAGAACCGGAAGAGCAGGTGGCTTATTATATTGATTTATCGATTTCTAAGGCATGTACTGTCAGCACTTACTCGATTGTTTATGTGTGTAGAGGGCTTGATGTTGTTTATGATGTATACTGTAATAATTATTGATTTATTGATTTATTGATTTCTTCAATCAGGCGAGAAGGGCACGGCGTACACGCTTCTGACGGATGCGGATCGAGAGATGGCCGGACACTATGTCCGTAATCTGGAGAGTGTCAACCAGGAGGTATACTGTAGTCGTACCTAAACATACTGTAGTCATCAATCAATCAATGCATTCTTATCATGCATAATGCAAATACACATGTAATGTATGCAGACAATTTGGCTGGGGAACCAGTGACATGACCACTTTTGCCAAAAAAAGAATCTCTGTAGTGCTGTTCACCTATGAATCGGCGACTATTGATTTATTGCGAATTATTGATTGATTTTCAGGCTTCAAAAGAGAAGGCAGAGTCACTGGCGAAAGACTTCCAGCAACGAGCAGGCAAAGAGGAGGAAGCCGCGGTATACTGTAGCTATATTTTCCGCCCGAGACCTGTAATTATTTGACAAATGGGGGATGTTTGTCAGACAAATGACAAATGGGAACTGACAAATGTATGGTAGAGAAATTGATCGTCCGAACTAGGGTTGTCCGTTCGGAAGACGAAACGCTATTCGAAAGTCACGTATTTTCACTCTCGTTCCGGAACGACGTGACTTTTGATACGGAATCAATTCGGAAGAGTAATTATTTGTCTCTCGTTCCGGAAAAGATGCAAATTGGCTCCTTTGTTCCGAAGAGGGGAGGGAACGAGGGATAAAGGAAGGGGATGTGTGTGAAACATACAGTACCGTGCAAAAGTATGGACGCAAAATTCGAATCGTTATAACTTTTTACGTACTTGGCCGATCGGCCTCGGTTTAATTTTATTATACAGTATGAACATTGGAGAAAATTATGAAGGTATCGCTTATTACCTACGGTGATGAAATGATTTCATCATTCTTGAAATACCGAGGTGCGATCGTAAAAATAGATTTATTCTCAGGTAGATTTTTTCTGTGAGTCCAATTTTTTTGCGAGGAACGAACAACTATCAGTGAACATTTTAAGCCATTAACCACCTTGGTTGCATACCGCTCCGAGGAATTAGCTAATTTCGCCTGACCCATTAAAATTTCGTAAAAGTGCCATAACTCACAAGGGAATAGCCTCAGCTTGCATTTTTTCAACTGGATGAAATTTTGCATAGGCATAGCTGAACATATTGTAAGAACAAATGTGAAGTCCAAAAATCTTGGCAGGCAATAGGCGAGCCAGAAAATCGGTCCAAAATTTTGACCCATGTTCAGTTAAGTTTTACACACTCTGCGTCAAAACGATTTTTCGTTTCATGGTCTATTCCCTGAAAGAACAGAGCAAGTGGTGTGGTGGTGTAGTTGCGAAGTGTCCTCGGTATCTTGGAAACCATAGTGGGTTCGATGCCGCTATGCTGCAAAATTTTTTGCATTTTTTTCCAGAGGTCGGTAAATGTTAATTTTTCAATATTACAATTAATATATTAAAGTATTTTTGAACTTGTCAACTATGTGAGACAAAATATCATTTTTAACGTAGTTTTATTTAGACGTTTCGGAGACTATTTCTCCATCATCAGTGAAAGTTAACTACCTACAATGAAAAAATATGAATAATATGAGAGCCGACGAGTGGACCAAAGAGTAGTGTTGATAGATGGGCTAAATGATAGGAATAAGAATGAGAGATGCATGGGCTCTTGGGTTGGTATGAGGTTTGGACAGCAGGTAAGATAGAGGGAGAGAGAGAGAGAGAGGACTGTGATAAAAGATAAAAGTTGAGTATGGATATTTGTGAGAGTTCTATAGACAGTTCGGCACAATTGTTCTCTTCTTCTCACTATCCCTCTGACCCGAACCTCATACCAAGCCAAGAGTCCATATATCTCTCCTTCTTATTCCTTTTCTCTCATTCTACGGTTGTGTTCTTGCCCTTTCTAGTAGTGTTGTTAAGTCGAATAAAATCCGCGAATATTTTCGGTCGAAAAGCATTTAGCTTTTTATTCGACCTATTTACACTGGACCAAAAATGCATATTTATTCGAAACTAAAATTTAGTCTCAACTAAATTTGCATTTAATCCAGACTAAATGGCAATTATCCCATTGTTATTGAAATGAAATACAAACCCCCCCCCCCCCCCCCAAACCACTTGGTCGTAGAACAAAGAACAAAAATCAAACAAGAACAAGAAAGAACAAATTTATCATTGACCACAGTCCTCTCTCTCTCTCCCTCTATCTTACCTGCTGTCCAAACCTCATATCAACCCAAGAGCCCATGCATCTCTCAGTCTTATTCCTATCATTTAGTCCATCAATCAACACTACTCTTTGGTCCACTCGTCGGCTCTCATATTATTCATATTTTTTCATTGTAGGTAGTTAATTTTCACTGATAATGGAGAAATAGTCTCCGAAACGTCTCAAT
Organism: Parapristionchus giblindavisi; assembly: GCA_943737045.1. Classification (NCBI taxonomy): domain Eukaryota; kingdom Metazoa; phylum Nematoda; class Chromadorea; order Rhabditida; family Diplogasteridae; genus Parapristionchus; species Parapristionchus giblindavisi. Next base: position 70,688 of record CALSFV010000411.1, read on the forward strand.
AAAACTACGTTAAAAATGATATTTTGTCTCACGTAGTTAACAAGATCAATAAAGTAAATACTTTAATATATTAGGAGACTTTGCAACTACACCACCACTCCACTTGTTCTGTTCTTTCAGGGAATAGGCCATGAAACGAAAAATCGTTTTGACGCAGAGTGTGTGAAACTTAACTGAACATGGGTCAAAATTTTGGACCGATTTTCTGGCTCGCCTATTGCCTGCCAGGATTTTTGGACTTCACATTTGTTCTTACAATATGTTCAGCTGCCTATGCCAATATGCCTATGCAAAATCTCATCCAGTTTAAAAAAATGCAAGCTGAGGCTATTCCCTTGTCAGGCCGTAGTTGAGCTACAGCTCTCCGATTTAACAAGTATTATCGCATAGTCATGGGGCAGCACCATGCCAATGTCGGAAGGTTTCCGGCTCTTGAAGAGAAAATTCGAAAAAAAAATCAAACCATTTTTGATTCAATTTCAAATAGGTACTGAATAGCTGTGGTTAGTTCTTCTAATTGATCAGAACGTCATCTTTGTGTAAGGTTGAATTGATAAGGTGGTAGGATTGAAAGGATTAGGGCTCTGGCTACACTCTCTTGGATACTTTGAATGTACTGATCTTTCTGATCTTTGATCTTTGATCTCTCACTATTCAGCCCTGGTCTGGATATTACGGAGATTCACACGGTGGTCAACTATGACATCGCCCGAGATATCGACACTCACGTCCACAGAATCGATAGAACCGGAAGAGCAGGTGCTTGATTTTATTGATTTATTGATTTTTAAGGCATATACTGTCAGCACATTTACTCTTATTCTTATTCTTAAAGAAGGGGACCCACGAGTTTTTTCGTGACTAAACTGGCCAGACAGAACTATTGATCACATCTCCTTGTATACAAAAACAATTTTCTCTAAAATTTTAGATGCCCCAGAATACCGTAATTCGGACTTAAAGTTCATTGATATGCCCAGGGAAAGGCGCGAGTTTTTGAAATTGAAGCACAAATGTATAGAAAATTGCAAACGGGAATTGAACCCGTGTGGCGCGGTTACAAGCGCTGACTACTAACCACTGAGCCACACGCTCCACGCGTTCATTCAGTCAAATCTAATAGAGAACAGAATGTCGCTTCCTATCTCCCACGTTCTTCATGTCAATAGCGCAGCCCAAATCTCGTGGGTCCCCTTCTTTAATCTTTACTCCATCGTATTAAAACGAATAACAAAGGGGTTGATGGATGTCCGTCGCCTCGATAGCGATATCGGTGAGGGTTTAGGGCACAGTGGCAGTTTGGGAGAATCTTGGAAAATGGTATAATTATATCTGGAGAGATCTAAACTAGCCCTGTACGGAAGAGAGGTGGGGATTCAACTAATTCGGTAGATAAAAAGTTCCAAATATCAATTACTCTACTCGTCAGTTGGTGGGTGTAAAGGGCTTGATGTTGTTTATGATGCATACGGTAATAGTTATTGATTAGTTATTGATTTATTGATTTCTCCAATTAGTCGAGAAGGGCACCGCGTACACGCTTCTGACGGATGCGGATCGAGAGATGGCCGGACATTATGTCCGTAATCTGGAGAGTGTCAACCAGGAGGTATACTGTAGTCGTACACAAAAAGAGGGATACTGTAATCAAGTAATCAGGCGGTATACTGTAATAATACCTGAGCATACTGTAATCATCAATCAATCAATGTATTCATATCATGCATAATACAAATACACATGTAATTTGGCAATTTGGCTTGTGAAACATTGGCTTGAACATTTTTGTCCGGAATCTCTGTAGTGCTGTTCACCTATGACTGTAATCAATCGATAATTTCCAATTTAATTGATAACCCACATATCAATATTGATAACCACGCACAGGTACCCAAGCCCCTGCTGGATCTGGCCATGAAGTCGGCTTGGTTCAAGGCAGCGCGTCGGCAAGACGGCACGGCGCTGCCCCAATCCGCACCCCATGCCCGTTTCGGTCTCGGATACAAGCCCAAGACCAGACCTGATCCTGGAGCCGGCAAGGTACGACATCTTTTGTATTTATTATGGATGAAGTATGTTTTTGAAACAGTTGACTTTAAAGGCACATCTCGAGCTAATGTGAAACTTTCCTGGTAATATTCTTTCGCTTTCTTTGTCGGGGAGAGAGCGTTGTCAGAGGAGAGTCAAATTGGCTCGGGATGTGTCTTTAATGTACATGCAAAACGTGCATTATAAACAATTCATTTATTGGTTCCAAATTTTAGATTTGGATTTTGGGGGATCAGAGTGTATGTGCTCTCCTATGTGTTCCTTTCTCTTCAGGCAAAGAGCACAATCCACTGACGGCAAATCTGATCAAACCGGGACCGGACGCTACCGGACCAATGGGCACCGCCAGTACGACAGGGTCATCGACGTCCAAGGTGGCCATGATGAAGAACGCATTCAAGGTACGGTTGGAGTACTGTACAATTGATTACATCAAAACTAGCGTTATTCCTCCGTAGTGCTGGGTTTATTGATTTATTGGTTTATTGATTGGTATATTGATTGATTGATTGATTGATTATCTTTTGATTGGTTGATTGATTGATTGATTATCTTTTGATTGATTTATTGATTGATTGATTGATTGATTGATTGATTGATTGATTGATTTTTGGCATCGTTCTAAGCATCGTTCACTCGTGCATCTGAAACGCTAGCTCCTCCGGTGGCGTCAGACCCGCGTCCAGAGTGGAAGAAGAAGATTGATGAATTGAATGCCAAGTTTACTGCCCAAGGAGGTTAGTTGACGGATTGATTTATTGATTTATCGATTTATTGATTGATCGATTTTATTATATTATTTGTCAACGTCCATCCTATCGAATTAGTAACAGTAAAATAATTTTTTAAACAATAAAATATAATTCATTATATTTAAAAAAGTATAATTAGTAAGCCAATGAAGCTCCTAACTTCTGAAAGTAAACCCGCAGATTGCGCGTTTCGTCAATACTTTATCCCTTTTTGGTTTGCATTAAATGTAATTAGTAAAACAATTGAATCATTTAATCACGTAAGTCAGAAACACTTGACCTCTCACTCGATGTATATTGTAATTAAAATCTAGAATAAAATTTTCATTTTAGAAGCACTGAAGAAGGATGATGGATCAACGGCGAAGAAGAGCAGATGGGAGAAGTGATCATTATCAATTTATTGATTTTCCTGATCCATTGATTTATCGATTTTTGTAATCTTGTTATTTACTCAATTTTCACTGTCTAATGTCTATTTATTAATTGTAATAGATAATAAACGGGTTCGAGTATTAGATAGTTTACATGTGTTTTTGTGTTGGAGACGTATTAAATTATTCCATTCATTCAACGATGGAGACCATAGAGTTTTATCGTAAGTAAACAGGAAAGAAAGAACTTTTGTTCCTGAATACAAAAACAATTTTCTCAAAAAATATTAGTATAACCTTTGACATAATTGATCTTTGATCTCTGCGTCTTTGATATCGAAATGGGAAAGGTATGGGTTAATTTAGATCTTCATATTCAATGGTAATGGTGAAACCTCGATTCAGCATGGAAAGCGCTAATTTAAAACTTGAAATGCCAAAAACCATTATGGTATACATAGAGTACAGCATGGTGAGCTTTTATAAACTGTGCTCGAGTATATCGTATAATTAGGCGTATTCTCCGTCATCAATGGATGAATTAAACATTAAATGTTTCCTTCTGATGATATGGTAATGGCGAAACCTTGATTCAGCAGGGAACGCACTCATTGAAAAACTGACAAAAAAAAAGAAAAAAAAAACACAAAAGACATGACGGTATGGTTCATCGTAGTGTTCTTTTACGATCTGTGCTCTTTCAATGTTGCATAATTCCTCTCTCTTTTCGCGCTCTACCTTTTACCTCTACCTCTACATCTACTCCTCGACTGTGAGATTCAGCAGCGATATCAGCGACTATCATATGATTTGGCGTATCGTCCGTCTCATGAATTAAATATCAAATATTTTTGCGGTGATATGGTGATGGCGAAACCTTGATTCAGCAGGGACAGTGACCGTCATAGGAAGGAGGAGAAGAAGAAGGTGGAGGAGGAAGAGGAGGAGGAGGATGCGTTCGTGAGCGGAATCAACAAGCAGGTACTGAAACATAAAAGTGCCAGGGTAGATTTATGGAATGCTACATTGACAATATACATACGGTGTTACGTGCCTCCACCGTAACAACGGAGGTCCACGCAAACTCTGCAGAATGTATATTTCAAACGGACAACATAAATGCAATATTTACAACATTTGAAAGGTTACATGGACATCTCTGTCGTTGCGACGGACACGCGTCTGACAGTTACTGCTGCATGGGAGCAGCTTGTGCTGGCAATGTGGCATTATCTTTGCTTTATCGTTGTGATTAGTCCGGTAGGGAGATAGTGGATACGATATCATACAGCGGGTTGTCCCATATTTGATCTATCCAAACTCGTATTATGGTGCACATTGTGGCTATTATTTATTTATTGTGAATTATTGATTAATTTTACACTTCAAAAGAGAAGGCAGAGTCACTGGCGAAGGACTTCCATCGACGAGCAGGCAAAGAGGAGGAAGCCACGGTATACTGTAGCCTTATTTCCCGCCCGAAACCTGTGACTATCGATTGATTGGTTTTCAGAAATACAAGAACACCCTGGGTAGAACGGATATCGACGATGAAGACATGCAAGAGAGTTACTTCAAGTGAAATATTTAATAATAATAATAGTAATAATATCTATAGTTGGGTTCTAGTTGGGTTCAGGAGCGTTGGACTGCATTAGTAAGACAATTCACAGTGAGGAAGAGGTGTTACCATGAAACACGATTCATTCAGGTTGAAATACCTTGGAGAATGAGAGAGATGAATTTATAATACTTATTACTGTAGTTATTATTGTTATTGTGTTTATTTAACTAGGTATCTAAGCCCACCTGGGAATGAGTAATTTTTTGATTTATCGATTTATTGCTTTATTGATTTTCTCGAAATTTTCAGATTCCTCGAGGAGAGGAAGGCGACGGTTGCGGAGGATGAGGATGTGTATGAATACGACGAGGATGGTAACATTATCTGGACTTGGAAGAAGGTGATCTTTGATCTTTGATCTTTGATCTTTCATTAAGCGTCTTCTTCAAGCCTGAATGCTAAAGCAGTTCATGGCCGTAGGTCGATAAGTACAAACTATTATACAAAGCCTGACTGTATTTTGGGTTTTTTTTTGCTTTCGCTCATTTTTATCAGCTTCGGACTTGTACATTCAATCGAAAAAAATATTAAAAAAATTTTCCATTTTATTCTCTTCTTTAAAAAAGGTTTGTGCGTGCTCAAGATGACATCTCTTATCTAGCACCAGATCAAATCCCGTCTTTTCCATACATCTCACAAATATGCATTTGCCAAGCCTGGATATTTCTGGATATACCACATTCCCACTCCTTTTCTCACTCAGGTTAAAGCATGAAGGTGTTTTACCCCAAAGATCTTGTTGCAATCTGTGAGAAACCCTGTCCCTAGTATTCTTTGATCAAATGTTCGATATGTGATCGTCGAATGTGCTGGAATTGTTTTTTTGGCAGCTACCATTGTTGTTGAAATACTAATTGGCATGTATTATTTTAATAATATGTCATGTTGAAAAAATTCGTAGAAGAAATTAGAAACAAAATATATCGGAAATAATGAAAAAGTTAACGGAATAGAAACAAAGTGCTAGAACGCACGAACGTTCTGAAAGTGGAAATAGATCTGAAATTAATTTTTTTTAGAATTTTTCACAAACTTCAATTAATTATATAAAATCTGAAAGTGCATGGCTGCAGCTAATTTTTTGGTTCCGTCCATATATTACCTATACCTATCGAGGAAAAATAGTCTCATTCAAAAGTCTGAAAGATATTTCTCATACTTCCCTTGTTAGGCAATTATGAAATACCATATTGTTATGTCCTTAGGCACAACTCGTGTAGTAGATAGAGACTTTATTATAGAGACGAATAAGCACAACAGTGCAAGGCGAGAGAAAGTATAGAAGTGAGCTGGGAAGGGAAACCGCAGCTCTTATATAGTGGTGCGTGACCGCGACGCGTAGGCAATCAAGGGGTTCAACGGGTCAACGGTTGTACGCTAGGTCAGACTACAATAACTAGGTGGCGTACATATCACATATGATGAAATAGGAAATTGTGAGATGTGGATATAAATATGTACAATATAGAGCGTTTTATTTTTGCCAACACAGAGAGAGAGAGAGAGCGGACATTGAAAACTTGGCACCAAGTGATTTCGCGTTTTGACGACTTATGATAAGATTGTATGTTGGGATGATTTTGATTTCTCCATGATTTCCAATTCAATATGAGAAACTATCTGACTGAAACGACTGCTGACGCGGCTTGGAACGGCTAAAACATTGACATTTGACGAAATTTCGATTTTTGAGTTGTGTTTAGAGTTTTGAGTGTTGTGTCGATTTTTGTGTTTTGAGTCATTGATCTCATTGTTAGCGTCATTTTAAGCCATTTATTGATTTATAGCTGCGCAAAGCCACTTCAGTGGTGTCGGTCAGATAGTCGCTCATATAGAATTCATGCAAAATATTCATGATTGAATAGTCAAATTAGTCAAATTGATTAGTCAAATTGGTCTTTGATCTCTCAACCTTTTCGTTCATTCAGTCAATTTCTGCGGCCCTGAGTGGTCGTGACGTTCTGGGCATCGCGACGACGGGCTCGGGTAAGACGGCGGCACATCTGTGGCCAGCCATTGTCCATATCATGGATCATCCTGATCTACAGGTGTTGATTGGTTATATTGATTTTTTTCAATCCCCAATTCATTTAAGCTTAATTCATTTGCTAATGTGCCAGAGCGATGGACCGATCGCTCTAGTCGTGGTAACGATGAGAGAACTCGCCATGCAGGTTGGTGTTGTATAATTTTTATATTTAAGCGCACACCCCAAGCTAATTTTACTCTCCGCATTGACAATATTCTCTCGAATACACAGAAAGCGAGAAAGTGGAGTGGAGTGATTCAAATTAGCACGGGGTGTCACTTTAACTTATTAAAATTTTGAACTCATCTTAAAGATTTAATTTAATTTAATTTATCATACATCAATAAGATGCGACAACATTTGAAAAAAAACAGATAAATAAGAGCTTGTGGGGTAGAGAGAGAAAAAATGAGAGGGGGTAGAGGGGAGGAGGGGAAGTGCAGATCATACAAGGACTCTATCGTGTATCAAAGATCAAACGGCGATCAATGATAGGTTAGGTTGGCAAGGCCAAGATGATATATTGTGCTTTTCACGTGTATCAGGAGGCTCGACGGTTCTGTCGTGCCTACAACATCAACGTGATCTGTGCGTACGCTCTGGTATTTTGCCACTTAAAGTCTACTTAAACTTTCCCACTTTAAGTAGACTTTAAGTAAACTTAAAGTGAGACGTAAGTCTACTTAAAGTGGTGTGGTATACTGTAATGCATTTCGTCAAATGTTCTTTCACTTAAAGTTTACTTAAAGTCTACTTAAAGTGGTGTGGTATACTGTAATGCATTTCGTCAAATGTTCTTTCACTTAAAGTTTACTTAAAGTCTACCTAAAGTCTGTGACGTAGTTTAAGTAGACTTTAAGTGGCAAAATACCAGAGCGGAGGAGGCAGCAAATGGGAGCATAGCAATGAACTGCAGGGAGAGGGCGCAGAGTTGGTCGTGTGCACACCGGTACGGTAGGATACGGTAGTAGGGATACGGTAGTAGGGGTACAGTAGTAGGGGTATGCGGTAGTCGGGGTATGCGGTGGATGGTGAGCGGATGGTGTAGCTGTTGAGGTGGGTACGGTAGTAGGGATGTACGGTAGCCGCTTTGGAGAGCGTACGGTAGTATGGGTAGGGTAGCTGGTACGGTGGGTTGTGATGGTGGGGGGGGGGAGACGGGGAACTAGAATTAATATAATTATAATAGTTCTCGAAATTTCAATTTATTTATCATATCAGACGTTAAGACAGATGAGTAAAATTATTCGATAGCCTATTACTCATAGGCATAGACCACCAGAACAATCCCATACACTGGTTTTTCAAGACTTAATTTGCGTTTGCTGTCTCATTCTTTTATATGGTTGTATGAGTTATGAGGAAGTTTGTCACTTTTTTCCTTGCCATGATTCAACACGGCAGATTCCGGTCGCTCGAATGACTTTCGTAAGCACTCTTTTTTTTAAATCATGACTATGTTTTGAAGTGCTGTATTAATGCCTTCCAACTAAATACTGCCTATTTTGTTAGCTTATTCTTATTTTTATCTCTGAAATTGTTAAAATAAATTTATTAAAAGAATTAAATTTGTATTTACTAATATATCATCGATTTGGTCAAGATCCAACTTCACCCGTGTCACCTATCTCGTGTTCGATGAGGCCGACCGCATGTTCGACATAGGATTCGGTGCGTGATCAAAGATCAAAGATCAACTATAGTTCCCTTTTTGCAAGATCAAAGATCAACCCCGGATACAGTAATCTTCCATTAGCTACCGTATCACCACCCATAATGATTGACGCAAGTGAAGTCGATCTCTGACCATATTCGACCCGATCGCCAGTGTCTCATGTTCTCGGCCACATTCAAGTCGAAGGTACGGTAGAGATCAAAGATCAAAGATCAAAATCCGCAGTCTTGTCGTGTTTATGCCTGACCGTTATATATGTATTGGGGTAAAAACTATTGATTGATTGAACTATTCATTTATTGATTTTTCTACAGGTGGAAGGTCTGGCGAGAGCGGCGCTACACGATCCGGTCAGAATCCTACAAGGAGAAGTGAGTCGGCGGATTACTGTAGCATCGATCCAATCAATCGATATTCACTCGAAGACCTACCGTATTCCTCCTTTCCAGGTAGGAGAAGCCAATGAGGATATTGAGCAGCATATGGGGAGGTTCTGCCCTCACAAGATGCCAAATGGGACTGGCTCACTGATCGATTGGTCCAATTCTTGGCCGATTAGTTGATCTTTGATCTTTAATCACCGATCTTTGATCTTTAATCACTGATCTTTGATCTTTAACCACTGATCTTTGATCTTTAATTACTGATCTTTGATCTTTAATCACTGATCTTTGATAATAATAATTGTAATACTAGTAATAATAGTAATAATAATAATAATAATAATAATAATAATAATAATAATAATAATAATAATAATAATAATAATAATAATAATAACAATAATAATAATAATAATAATAATAATAATAATAATAATAATAATAATAATAATAATAATAATAATAATAATAATAATAATAATATTAATAATAATAATATTAATAATAATAATAATAATAATAATAATAATAATAAAATTAGTCTCTTCTACAAATAAAACAAGTGATTTTTATACGCTCAATAGTAACACTAATAGGATAACATTTTACCAAATATCATCAATATTCTCTCATGCTAGAAAATGCACAAAGACGTGTGTTCAGCCTGCTGTTTTAGAGTTTCCAGTAGGTATTGAATAGGGCTAGTTGTTATTCTAGTTGATCAAAGGAGCATTATTTCTTCCGAATTAAGGTTGTATTGAATTGATAGAGTGGAAGCATTGAAAGGGTCGCGTAGTGAGTTGTTTGTGCGCGTAACAGAATATTGCGATTCCTGATCATATGTATTCGGTATAGTATTACCACAGCAGTGATCACCCGCAGGACTTCGTGTGCCTTGAATAACGGGTTGTACCATGACCTGTTTACAGTTTAATATTGCCAATCCGGAGAGTAAGATTGCCTGTGGCGTTTTAAGACACGTTTCTCAAAAGTTACATTTTCATAAATACTTTGAATGCACTGATCTTTCTGATCTTTGATCTTTGATCTCTCAATGTTCAGCCCGTTGTCTGGATCAGGGCTGGGATTTTTTGAAAATATTTTCAAAAAATTTTTTGATCAAAAAATTCAAAAAATGGCTCAAAAAATTTTGAATTCAAAAATTTTTTGAAATAATTCTTTACTTTGTTTAAAAGGATTTCAGTTCAGCAGTTCAGTTCAGACAGTTCAGACACATCATTTTTGCCTGAAAAGTGGTTAAAACAGTCAATGACGCAATTAACCGAATTCTGAAACATGAAAAACATGAAACAATATTTTTTTTACTTTTTAAAAATTCTACGTCAGTGCATTGTGCACACTAATCCACACTAAACCCCTTAGGATCCTCTTCACAAATGCCGTGAAAAATGATAAAAATGGGAATCTTGTTATGTTTTGTCAAATCTTTTCACAATTTTCCATAACTGTTGCACTTTTTGTCGTTTTAACGGTACTTTTTTACGTTTAATTTTTTTGATTTTTTTGAGAAAAATTCAAAAAACTTTTTTGATTTTGAATTTTTTGAAATGGTGAAAAAATTCAAAAAATTCAAAAAATCAAAATCAAAAAATGACAGCCCTGGTATGGATATTACGGAGATTCGCACGGTGGTCAACTATGACATCGTCCGAGATTTCGACACCCACGTCCACAGAATCGGTAGAACCGGAAGAGCAGGTGACTGATTTTATTGATTTATTGTAAGCACTTTTACTCGATTGTTTGTGTATTGGGCTGTTTATGATGCATTCTGTAATTGTTATTGATTAGTAATTGATTAGTCATTGATCATTAATTGATTAGTCATTGATTAGTTATTGATTAGTCATTGATTAGTTATTGATTTAACGATTTCTCCAATCAGGCGAGAAGGGCACCGCGTACACGCTTCTGACGGATACGGATCGAGAGATGGCCGGACACTGTCCGTAATCTGGAGAGTGTCAATCAGGAGGTATACTGTAGTCGTACACAAAAGAGGGGTACTGTAGTCATACAACCAGGAGGTATACTGTAGTCGTACCGAATATAGTGGGTCAATCATCACACTGTGAGGGTATGAAAATGTATGGTACTCAAATAATTTATGTGGAAAATTTGATTGGGCAAAATTTGAGAGTTTGTCTATAATCGATACTCCACAATTTTAAGAGAGATGACCGTTAAGACTCGACCACCCCAGGACACGTGCGCTAGCAATGAGAACTGGGAGTCCATACTTGGGTGTTAGGAGTGCCCCCGGCCTTTATTACACAAAACGGCTGAAATTTCCTGTTTGTGCCCTCAGGCTATTAGGAAAAATATTTTTTTTTAAATCTTTAAAAAATCATAATTTCTCAAATTGTTGAGATGAAGTCTAAATACCATCTGCGATGCGTCTAGGATACACAGTGCTTGCTAATTCACTATTAGCATCGAATGGGCGTTGATTCCTAAACCACTTTTTTACTCAAAATTTTGTTTTTTTCGAACAAATCATCCCTTGTTTTAGTGAGTGCCCAAAATTTCCGACCAGGTATTGAAGCCTAAGCAATTCTGCATTGATTCAACTTAAAATTGGGTTCTTCCCGGTCGACCATTTTGTCGATTTTCTTGCTCGAACTTCCGTCATCGATGGTTTTCCCGAACAAAAAAAAATTTTCCAAACGATTGGTGCGGAATTGTGGTCTGCTCAAAGTTTAGAGGTGAGTCGAGTAAAATGACACAAGTAGCCCATCACTTGGATCAACTTGAAAATTTCGATTTTCATGACCCGGGGTTCATGGTCCGAAAATTTCTAAATTTCTCAAGTTTGAAATGTTTTCATTTATGTGGCTTATTGTTTATTTATTTATTTATTTATCATACATCCAATAAAGATGTGACAAAATTTGAAACGAATTGTAAAGTACTAATGATGTGAATAATATTCAGCCAATGCTCAATGGTCGATCTCTCCTTTCAACCATTTTTTTCGAAAATTTTCATTCTGATTGCGTGCGAAAAATCGGAATTGTGCTTGAATCAGTTTCCAACTTGCTTTCTGTAACATCCTATCTAAGTTCTTTGCAATGTACACAATCAATATGAAAATCGTTGATTTTGGTTAGTAGTCAGCGCTTGTAACCGCGCCACGCGGGTTCGATTCCCGTTTGCAATTTTCTATATATTTGTGCTTCAATTTCAAAAACTCCCGCCTTTCCCTGGACTTATCAATGAACTTCAAGCCCGAATTACGGTATTCCGGGCCATCTAAAATTTTAGAGAAAATTGTTTTTGTATACAAGGAGATGTGATTTATAGTTCTGCCTGGCCAGTTTAGTCACGAAAAAACTCGTGGGTCCCCTTCTTTAATCAAACTAATTACATGAATTATATCACACCAGGTGCCCAAATCCCTGCTGGATCTCGCCATGAAGACAACCTGGTTCAAGGCCGCGCGTCGACAAGACGACACTGCGCCGCCCCAATCCGGACCCCATGCCCGTTTCGGTCTCGGGTACAAGCCCAAGACCAGACCGGGTCATGGAGCCGGCAAGGGTACGACATCTATATTTATTATTGATTCGATTTGAACTGTGAACGGTTTGTTTTCCAAATTTTAGGCTTGGATTTTGGGGAATCAATGTGTGTTTGTGTGTGTTCTCTTTTGAGGCAAAGAGTTCAAAATTTCAATCGTTGCTTCTCTTCATGCAAAGATCACAATCCTCTTACGGCAAATCTGACCAATCCGGGACCGGGCGCTACCGGACCAATGGGCACCGCCAGTACGACAGGGTCATCGACGTCCAAGGTGGCCATGATGAAGAATGCATTCAAGGTCGAATTAGTAACAGTAAAACAATTTTTTAAACAATAAAATACAATTTTTTTATTAAAAAAAGTATAGACCTACCGTATTCCTCCTTTCCAGGTGGGAGAAGCCAACGAGGATATTGAGCAGCACATGGAGGTTCTGCCCTCACAAGGTGCCAAAAAAATGGCTCACTGCGTCATTGGTCCAATTCGTGGTTGGTGAGTTGATCTTTGATCTTTAATCATTGACCTTTGATCTTTAATCACTGTTTTTTTGTCTTTAATCACTGATCTTTGATCTTCAGGCCGGCAAAGTGCTCATATTCGTGACGAAGAAGGCGAACGCGGACATCGTAGCGGCGAAGTTGCAACAGAGGGACTTCAAGTGAGATTCCGGTTTCACGCGTTGATGTTGTAGAGATGGGGATGTAGCAAACTTCAATATTCTAGTGCCACTCAGACCGATTTCCCTGATTTATTGATTTTCGTAATCTTGTTATTTATTCACTTTTCTCTGTGTACTTTATATTATTAATAGTTATGTATAAATGGGTTCGAGTAGTTAATATTTTGGGTTTTTTGTTGGTAACGTAATAAACTATTCCATTAATTTAACGACAGAGACCATCGAGTTTTTACGTCACTAACTCTGGTATAAGTATAAAACGTTTGGCATAAAACGTCGGTCTACTTAAAATACGTCACTGACTTGAAGTAGACTTGTAAGTCTACTTGAAGTGAAAGAACATTTGCATTACAGTATGTACACCACTTGATCCACACTTACGTTTAACTTGAGGTAGTACAGTTTAAGTACCAGAGACACCGTACCAGAGGCCGGGAAAAAATAGATCACATCTTCCTGAATACAAAATCAAAGCCCTCTAAAATTATTTGTATAACCTTTGATTAATTGATCTTTGATCTCTCAAAAATCAAAAAGGTAAGGGTTAATTTAGATCTTCATATTCAAAAGCATGATTTCCGATAAACCAAGTATGACGATTGTAACACAACAGTAGGACAATTCGCATTAAAGGTGGGGACCCTCGAGTTTTTTTCGTAATAGACTGTTCGGATAGAATGATAAAGATTCATCGTACGAATCGGAAGACATATCTGATATTGATTCCCGATATGTTTAAAGCCCACTATGCGCATATGATAAAATATAAATAGGTGAAAATAGATCAATTTGGAATATTATCTTATACATTTCAACATAAATATTCTCTCACGCTTGGTCAGTTCGAAAGTTACGGAAAGAAGATGCTTTGGAAATCGATTGTGTATGTTTATTTATTGATTTATCCATCCGAAGCTACCGTATCCTCACAGATCCTCTCGAGACCGTGATCGCCGCAGCAGAGACAGGAAGGACGATCGATCGAGGTACGATTAGGTGTATAACTTCTCCATATGCTGCATATGCTGAGAATTAAACATTAAATGTTTCCTTCTGATGATATGGTGATGGCGAAACCTCGATTCAGCAGGGAAAGCGCTCATTGAAAACTTGGCAAAATGCAACAAAAGACATCACGGTATGGTACACCATGGTGTGCTTTTACCTTCTGTCCTCTCTCACTTTTGCGTACTCTCCCATCTTTTTCTCTGTCACACTCTGACCCCTCTTGTGATTCAACAACGACAGCAGAGGCTGTCGTATGATTAGGCGTATTGTCCGTACAACAATCGATGAATTAAATATCAAATATTTGTTCTGATGATATGGTGATGGTTTAACCTCGATTCAGCATGGAAAGCGCTAATTTAAGACTTGAAATGCCAAAAAAAACATTATGATATAGTATAGCATGGTGTGCTTTTATCGTCTCTGCTCGAGTATATCGTATAATTAGGTGTATTCTCCGTCATCAGAAGATGAATTAAATATCAAATATTTGTTCGGATGATATGATGATGGTGAAACCTTGATTCAACAGGGAACGCGCTCATTGAAAACCTGGCAAAATACATTACGGTATGGTACACCGTAGTGTGCTTTTATCGTCTGTGCTCTCACTTTTGCGTACTGCCTCTCATTTTCGCGCTCTACCTCTCTCTCTGTCACACTGATTCAGCAGGTACAGTGACCGTCATAGGAAGGAGGAGAAGAAGAAGGTGGAAGAGGAAGAAGAGGATGAGTTGGATGCGTTCATGAGCGGAATCAATAAGCAGGTATAATGAAACGTGAAACTGCCAGGGTAGATTTATGCGATGCCACATTGACACCAGTTGCGACGGAAACGATTCTGAAAGCGACCCATATGGGTCGTTAGGTTTGAGGGGGAGACCGCCAAAACTGTTTTCAAAAGTTGCCAAACAGTTCTGGTAATCGATATTTTCAATCAATATCTTTCAAAATATGCGCCTCTAAAATACCATAACTCTGTGTTCAATGAAGCTGCAGATTCCAAACTTAGCAGAGATAATAGCCCACGAGTTTTCCAAAACATTGTAGAGAATGACCCCGATCGGTTGAATTTTGAGCAATTTTGAACGTACACGATTTTCGCAGAAAGTCTAAAAAAGTAAAATGATTTGCTGTGGGACTAAAAGAGCATCCATAGCTATTCTATTATAGTGATCATCTTTTGTCTTCATGATAATTGTCGTGGCAAAGTCTAAGCCTAATCGGACAAATTCAGACAATTTCGAAAAAAGCGTGAAACTGGTTTCTACCATCTTTCTTCAATTATAACTTTTCCCGAAAAACACGAAATTTCGTGAAACTCTAGTATATTGTCGTCTACTATATATAGAAGACATCTGGCTTTTAAATTGAATCGAAATTAACCTGAGCAGGTACTGCCTGCACCCCTCAAAATAAGAAAAAAAATTTTTTTTAATTTCCCAGAATTCAACTGATCGGGCTCATACTAAACCAGGTTTTGTATCACTCATGGGGTATTGTCTCTGCCAAGTTTGAAACCTGCAGCTTCATTGAGCACATAGTAATGGCATTTTATCCGCTCATGCGTTGAAAATATTGATTGAAAATATCGATTACCAGAACAGTTTGGCAACTTTTGAAAACAGTTTTGGCGGTCTCCCCCTCAACCCTAACGACCCACATGGGTCGCTTTCAGAATCGTTTCCGTCGCAACTGGTGCTTCCCTTGTAAGCACTAGGCACGTAACACCGCATATGTTGCATGGATACGATATCTGGCGGTGTTTGGCAATGTGACATTATCTTTGCTTTATCGTTACATGAATAAGAAAGGGGAAGAGTAGAAACGATATCATACAGCAGGTTGCCCCATATTTGGTCTATCCATAATCGTATTACGGCATCGGCGACTATTGATTTATTGCGAATTATTGATTGCTTTTCAGGCTTCAAAACAGAAGGCAGAGTCACTGGCGGAAGACTTTCAGCGACGAGCAGGCAAAGAGGAGGAAGCCGCGGTATACTGTAGCTATATTTTCCGCCCGAGACCTGTAATTATCGATTGATTGGTTTTCAGAAAGACAAGAACACCCTGGGCAGAACGGATATCGACGATGAAGACATGCAAGAGAGTTACTTCAAGTGAGATATTTTGTAATAATAATAATAATAATAATAATAATAATAATAATAATAATAATAATAATAATAATAATAACAATAATAATAATAATAATAATAATAATAATAATAATAATAATAATAATAATAATAATAATAATAATAATAATAATAATAATAATAATAATAATAATAATAATAATAATAATAATAATAATAATAATAATAATAATAATAATAATAATAATAATAATAATTATAATAATAATAATAATAATAATAATAATAATAATAATAATAATAATAACAATAACAATAATAATAATAATAATAATAATAATAATAATAATAATAATAATAACAATAATAATAATAATAATAATAATAATAATAATAATAATAATAATAATAATAATAATAATAATAATAATAATAATAATAATAATAATAATAATAATAATAATAATAATAATAATAATAATAATAATAATAATAATAATAATAATAATAATAATAATAATAATAATAATAATAATAATAATAATAATAATAATAATAATAACAATAACAATAATAATAATAATAATAATAATAATAATAATAATAATAATAATAATAATAATAATAATAATAATAATAATAATAATAATAATAATAATAATAATAATAATAATAATAATAATAATAATAATAATAATAATAATAATAATAATAATAATAATAATAATAATAATAATAATAATAATAATAATAATAATAATAATAATAATAATAATAATAATAATAATAATAATAATAATAATAATAATAATAATAATAATAATAATAATAATAATAATACTACTACTACTAATAATAATAATAATAATAATAATAATAATAATAATAATAATAATAATAATAATAATAATAATAATAATAATAATAATAATAATAATAATAATAATAATAATAATAATAATAATAATAATAATAATAATAATTCAACCATTCAACCATTCATTCATTCATTCAAACATTCATTCAACGATTCAACCAGGTTGAGATAGCTTGGATAATGAGAGAGAGAGAGATATGAATATTTACATTACTGATTACTGTAGTTATTATTGTTATTGTGTTGAATTACCTTGGTATCTAGGTCCGCCTAGAAATGAGTATTTTTTTGATTTATCGATTTATTGATTCATCTATTTTTCGCAATTTTCAGATTCCTCGAGGAGAGGAAGGCGACGGCTGCGGAGGAAGAGGATGTGTATGAATACGACGAGGATGGCAACATCACCTGGACTTGGAAGAAGGTGATCTTTGATCTTTGGTCTTTCGATCTTTGGACTATGATCTTTCGCAAATCGTCCTCTTCAAGTTAATTTAACAGTGCTAAAGTTTTTTTTGATAAATCGCATCCCGCAAACAACCATCCAAGATGTCCGACATCACCCTTCTCGAGGCCTCGTCTGATGCTCATCAGTCCAATTGGTAGCTGCTCCATCCCTCTCCAAGTTCGAGTCTTCCTATGCTTACATATTTAGCAGCTAACTGTTTTTGTATTTTGTATTCAAAAGTCACGAAAAGAAGATGAAAACGAGAAAGTGCGTGTGAAAGGGGAAAAGTCGTATACACTATATCTTTTGTTACCTTTTCGATTCTTTTGACCATGATCTGTGTTAATGAAAATCTATCGGGAGAGAAAGTTTTGACTACTTTTGCGAACAAAAATCATATTTGTAAACACACCAAAAGTGTGTTAAAAAGATGAGATCGTTGATAGTGGTCTATTCTTTGAATTTATGTTAATATCTAATACTACAAGATTTTTTTATATCATTAGCATTGATGACATCACCCAGCACTTCGTCATCTTCAAGGATGAACTACTCGGCAGTCATCTACGGAAGTAGGACGCATCCCTCGCTTCCCTCCGTGGTCTCTGCCTTCTACTGGGGTCGTTTTTCAATGAATAAAGATTTTGGGTGTGTTACGGTGTACAAACAGTGTCCAAGCCCGCGAAGTAAAATGGGCAGAGCTAGAATCGGCTTATTATGCGGTGTTAAAATCTTGTAAAAGTAGATGGAAAAGTGAAAAGTAGTGTTAATTTGATGTTTGTAAAAGTAGGTGGAAAAGTAGCATACCTTTGCAATTGACTAACTTTTACAATAAAAACCCTTTACGCGAGTGTTCTATTGCTACTTTTCCAACTACTTTTACAATCACAAAATTAACACTACTTTTCACTTTTCATCTACTTTTCCAAGATTTTAACACCGCATAAGACCGTCCATCATAAAGGGGCGGAGCCATACATCGGTATGTAAGTATGAGAGTGGGTCTGTATATCTAGATCGTTTGAAATGCTTTCCTATAAGGACCCGTGGTCTAGTGGATTAGAGGTCGGACTATCAATCCGATCGGTTGCTCGGCCTGATAGTTCGATTCCCAGTAGAAGGATATAGAAATACAAACATCTTCCATTGTACTCGAGTCTTTCTGCCTATTTTTCCTTGATGAAATCTCCTCTTCCGACGTTATATTTTCGTGACTGACTAGGGAACGATATAGTGAGGTCCTATAGTATGTTTATCAATCGTGAACTAACTTTCCATTTGTTATACTGCATTTCCAGGGAGAGTATAGAACGAATAAAATATTTATCTCACAATAAACTTTGAACTTCGAAATGGGCAGGATCTACACTTCCTTCGGTAATTTTGCCATGCTGTCGTACTTAAAAGTTTAATTTTACTTGAGGTCATCAACTTAGAATTTGTATGAACCCTTCATCTAGTACACGCTATCTATCATTTTTCTCAAATCGTGTTGTCCGAAAATGGAATAAGTTAGATCGAACTATTGTCACAAAACAAATCTCTCCTCAAGTGTTTAGTAATTCTATAAAGGTTGCAATCCAGTAACCTATTATATATCGTCGCTACTTCTTGTTTTAATATGTATTTTAATTGTTTATGAAAAAATCTCTCTTATCTCTTTTCTCCATCACTGTAGTCTTACAAAAGAACTATGAAGAATTCGGTGTATAAACACGATTATTGTAAAAATAGTGAATTTAGAATCGAATTATATATTCAGTTGAGATTGGCAAAGTTTGAAATTAAATAAACTTTATCCACCCAAAACTACCGTATCCTCTCCGATCTTCTCGAGACCGTGATCGCTGTAGCAGAGACAGGAGGGACGATCGATCGAGGTATGATTTGGCTTGTAATTTATGCGTAAAAAATAACCAAACCTCGATTCAGCAGGGAAAGCGCTCATTGAAAACTTGGCAAAATGACACAAAAGACACTACGGTATAGTCTGCGCTGTCCCACTTCTGTGCACTCCCTCTCTTTTCTACGATCTTCATTTTCTCTGTCACACATTGACACCCCTCTTTCTGTGATTCAGCAGAGGCTATCGTATTATTAGTCATATTGTCCGTTAACCACTGAGAATTAAACATTAAATATTTGTTTGCGATGATATGGAGATGGTGAAACCTTGATTCAGCAGGGACAGTGACCGTCATAGGAAGGAGGAGAAGAAGAAGGTGGAGGAGGAGGAGGATGAGTTGGATGCGTTCATGAGCGGAATCAACAAGCAGGTATACTGAAACGTGAATGTGCCAGGGTAGATTTATATTTATATTTATTATATTAATAAAACAAGGCGAAGGTGTACGAGTAATTAGAAGATCAATGGTTCGATATGGCTGTATTTTGTGAAGGGAGAGTGGGCATTAGTGAGAGAGAAGGGAGGAAGATAGTAGATACGTTAGAGAGATAGTAGATGCGATATCATACAGTAGGTTGTCCCATATTTGATCTATCCATCTTCTTATTACGGCATCGGCGATTATTGATTTATAGCAAATTATTGATTGATATTCAGGCTTCAAAAGAGAAGGCAGAGTCACTGGCCAAAGACTTCCAGCGACGAGCAGGCAAAGAGGAGGAAGCCGCGGTATACTGTAGCTATATTTTCTGCCCGAGACCTGTAATTATCGATTGATTGGTTTTCAGAAAGACAAGAACACCCTGGGCAGAACGAATATCGACGATGAAGACATGAAAGAGAGTTACTTCAAGTGAGATATATAGTGAGATAGACGAATATTTTGGTTAACAAACTGTGACGACAGAAAGAGTGCAAAAGTTGTTCTGCATACCGTACAGAAATTATTGTATGCATTTTATTGGAGAATCATGAATGAATCCTGCTTGATGTACAGGCAAAGGCGCGAAAATTTGAAAATAAGAAAGTTCAGTAATAGGTTTCGAACCCGCGACGTCACGCTAACTAGGCAGCGCATTTACCACTACGCCAAGGGGTGCATGCATGGACGTGCTAACTTCTTGCACATCATTTATCCCGTATAGGCCATATGGACATTCTCGTTTGCGTCATCTTTAGCGGTCGCCCGTTCATTTTGCTCTGAGCATCAAGAATCCCTGCCAAGCCGGATTGGGTCACCGTGGCAGTGAGACCCAATCATGGGAAGCCAACTTCTTCGGTCATCTCCAAACTGCCTGCCGATCTTCTCGGATTTGTGAAATCGAAGACGCGCATATGAAGATCAACGTCGGTGTTCTGGGACTGTCGGAAGTAAGAAGAGCTTTTCCCCATGCACATCAGAGTCCTACTCTTGATAAATGTGTGTTAAATCGTAAAATAGGCCATATGTTACACATTTGCATAGACATTCGAGGGCCTCCATCTTTAAAAGTAACAAGGGGATTGAATTCACTAACAATAATGCAATTCACAGTCACGAAGGTCTAACCAGGGAAACACGATTCAACCAGTGGCCGTATGCAAGAACAACGGGAAAACCGTTTTCCGGGAAAATGTGACGTCATTAGCGTAGGTGGAGGATTTTTGGCACAGTATTCTGGTCCAAGCCATTTTTCTTCCAAAGCAAGACAAAGGAGAGACCATTGTATTCGAGAGAGTTTGCATGTTGAGCGGTCGTTCTTGCTTTGGAAGTCATGAGAACGCTGTGTTGGAAAACGCCTCCGCCTACGCTAATGACGTCACATTTTCCCGGAAAACGGTTCTTGCATACGGCCACAGGTAGAAATAGCTCGGATAATGAGAGAGAGAGAGAGAGAGATGAATATTTATATTACTGATTACTGTAGTTAATATTATTATTGTGTTAAATTACCTTGGTATCTAGGAGTAATTTTTTTTATTTTATTTTTTTAAATTTTTTTTTGTTGAAAATTGTTTATATTATATGGTAATTGGAGTAAGGGACAATGAGAAAATGAGAGAGTCAAGTATGGGAATGAGTAATTTTTTATTTTATTTTTTTAATATTTTTTTTGCCATTTTCAGATTCCTCGAGGAGAGGAAGGCGACGGCTGGCTGTAGCACGAGAGGAACGAGCATCTGAAGACGTTCCGAGGCAAGCACGTACATCTCATGGTGGCTACCGATGTGGCAGGTTTGATCTTTGATGTTCGATCTTTGGTCGTTGGTCTTTGATCTTTAATATTTGATCTTTTTTCTCTCTCTCTAGGCTTATTGTTAGTAGTAATAATACTATCGTAATAATATTTCACAAAATATCATCAATATTCTCTCATGATAGAGAATGCACAAAGACTGTATTCAGCCTGCTGATGACTGCTCACCAGTTGGAGGGAGGCAAAACAGGTGAGTGAAGAGTCATTCTCGCCACCCTAGTGAGGAAGCACCATGAAACACGATTCAACCAGGTTAAATTACCTCGGAGAATGAGAGAGATGAATTTATAATACTTATTACTGTAGTTATTATTGTTATTGTGTTTATATAACAAGGTATCTAAGTCCACCTGGGAATGAGTAATTTTTGATTTATTGATTTATCGATTTTTCGCCAATTTCCACATTCCTCGAGGAGAGGAAGGCGATGGCTGCGGAGGATGAGGATGTGTATGAATACGACGAGGATGGAAACATTATCTGGACTTGGAAGAAGGCGATTTTTGATCTTTGATCTTTGATCTTTCGTAAAGCGCCCTATTCAAGCCTGTCTGTTAAAGTAATGCAGATCATAGCCGTATGTCGAAAGTGCGTCGCAAACTACAAAGCGTAACTGTATTTTAGGATTTAAAAAAAAATCTGTAGCGTGTTCTTTCGACCCATGGACTAGCATACGAGTGATAGAAATAATCGCTTACTTTTAATTCTTTTAAATTTCTAAACTCGATTTCGTTGATTGTCAGAATAATATTTTTGGGTGATCTACACCAAAATGAGACAGACAGATCCCTGCCCTCGTCTATTCCATCAACAGATAAGGAACCCAGTTGGATCCCCTCCCAGAAGGTGTTTGGAAAGCCGGGAGGTGTATTTCCTTCTTCATGCAGCCATTTCGGACGGAGCTTCTACCGCTACGTGGGTTGTTAACTTCAATTTCTAATGCATTCTTTTCTGGATTCTCCTTCGAGCACAGATGTTGAAATACCATCAAGATACACGATGACCCGATGAATAGAAGAAAGAATTGAACGTCATTGATCTATGAAAAACCCCCTGTCATGACCCACCGCACCAAAGTGCAGATGTGATAAAGATTATTATTATTATTAATATTACACCAAAATAGCTAGGTTACACATTTTTAAAAAGCGATCAGATTTCCCGATTTTTCGGGAGTCTTCGGCTCAAAATGCTGTCAGGCTTCGTAGTCTGTAACGTACTTTTCGACCTATGATCTACTTTATTGAGAAATGG
Organism: Parapristionchus giblindavisi; assembly: GCA_943737045.1. Taxonomy (NCBI): domain Eukaryota; kingdom Metazoa; phylum Nematoda; class Chromadorea; order Rhabditida; family Diplogasteridae; genus Parapristionchus; species Parapristionchus giblindavisi. Next base: position 93,628 of record CALSFV010000411.1, read on the forward strand.
GAACTGACAATTGAGAATTGAGAACTGACTTTGTTATACAAATTATTCGTCAGATTAAGTTGTTTTTTTTTGTCTCAATTTGTATGACAAATCGCATTCCCCAAACAATTAGATAATATGTGTCGAAGCTGAAACATGAATTCAGCAAGGTGGGCGTTGAAAGGAGGGGGGGGCAAGATTAGTTATGAATTTATGTGTGTCCTTGCAGGAACATGACCTACATGGATACGCAACGACTGCGAATGAAATTGGGACTCAATGTATATTTATTGTTTATTTAATTTTTTATTTATTTCATTTTTCCAAGATCTTACCCATAGCTCTCTTTTTTAACACTTTAAGACAGTAACAATGTAATAACGAAATAGCTTTCCTCGTAATCGGACCTGGCTTGAGCATAGGTTAATGAATGTGTTGATCTTTGATCTTTGATCTTTGATCTTTGTAGACAGCGGGTCACGGTGTACCGAAGCCCGTGGCGTCGTTTGCCCATCTCGGTTTCGACGATGGTCTCATGAAGGAGATTCGAAAGAACGAATACGAACATCCGACGCCCAGGTGCGACTTGAGTTATTGATTGAATTATTGAATTATTGATTTATTTATTGAATTATTGAATTATTGATTTATTTATTGAATTATTGAATTATTGATTTATTGATTGAATTATTGATTGAATTATTTATCTATTTACTGAATTATTGAATTAATTTTCTTTGCAAACTTGGCACCAATTGATTTCGCGTTTCGACGATTTGTGATATGCTAGTCTGCCTGCGGTTGATTTTGATGCGTTAAACGACTCCTAATTAGAAACTATGTGACTGGATCGACTGCTGAAGCGGCTTGGCACGCTAAACATTAACATATGACGATATATTGATTTTTGAAACATATGGACTCATTGTCAGCGTCATTTTAAGCCATGTTAATTTCTAGCTGCGCCAAGCCCCTTCAGCGGTGCAGGTCAGATAGTCTCTCATATGGATTCCTGCAGAATTTTCATGATCATCTATCTACATGTATTTAGCATAGCTGGTCTTTGATCTCTCATTGTTGATCCTTGATTTCTCATTTTTGATATTTAATCTCTCATTTTTGATATTTGATCTCTCATTTTTGATCTTTGATCTATCATCGTTGATCTTTGATCTCTCAACCTTCGTTCCCCCCATTCAGTCAATTCCTTCCGCCCTATGTGGTCGTGATGTGCTGGCTCGGGTAAGACGGCGGCATATCTGTGGCCAGCCATCGTCCATATCAGTCTGATCTGCAGTATTGATTGTATTGATTGATTGTAATGATTTTTGTCGAAGTCTAATAAGGACACATTCTCCTTGGATACGATAACTTAGCTCTGAAATATGGCATATTCTTCTGCTTGATCTAAAAATAAAGCTGGTTAAATCATATTCCACCAACCACTGAACAACTCTTGTATTGTTTTAAAGTGCTTTGTGCGTTAGGTCCAAGATTGGCAAACTATACGTTTTCTTCTTTTTTTGTCTAGATATTTATTATTATTAATTAATTATTACAGGATCGATCTAGTAGTGGAACCGACGCGAGAACTCGCCCTGCAGGTTGGTTTTAGAAAAAATATGTTTAAATATCTTAATAACTTAAGTTAACCTTTGATCTTTGATCGAGGGCAGGGGCGGGGCGGGGTAGTAAAAATTAATCTAATTAGCAGTCCAACATTCAATTTATTTATCACATCAGACGTTGAGACAGATGAGTAGTGATTCGATTAGCCAATCATCCATATGCAGAAAGCACCAGAACAATCCCATACTCTGTTTTTGAGTGTACTTTTAAATTGCGACTCATAGGTCGAAAATCATGTTACAAAGTGATTATCGTATTTTAAGCATACTTACAAGGGGATGGTCGCAACTGGTCCTGGCCATATGAGATGGCAATAACATGACTAGGATCAGTTTTCGATGCTGATTATGAATCCGTTTTCAGAAAGTGCCTAATCGACCTAATTTTCGAGAAAATCGGTATTTTATTTCGGAAATTCGGGTGGTTTCCTGCGCAAACCGTCCGGGTGAGCTGGTGAACTCATCTATAAACTCTCGCAATACTTTACCTTACATTGCCCGATCTTTCCAATGCAATCCAGATAGTTTGTGATGGAAACTACACGACTTTTCGAATTAACAAGCCAAATTTCAATTCCGATTTTCTCGAAAAGCAGGTCGATTAGGCACTTTCTGAAAACAGATTCGTAATCAGCATGGAAAACTGATCCTAGTCATGTTATTGCCATCTTATATGACCAGGACCAGTTGCGACCATCCCCTTGTTAAAGGGAGGGTGACCTCACTCAATGGCCTCTTCATTGCGCACACTATTTGCTCAGTTATCTAACGACGAGAGAGCGTAGAGCGTTGAAGAGAAAGTTGACAAAGGTGTCAGCCCCTTTAAAGTTTAAAAAAGTAGCTCTCCTCACTTTATTTCGCCACTGTAGTGTTGTCCAGGCTGTCACATTCTTTTAATATCACGGATCTCCTGTAAAAGTGTATGAAAATTAAAACCTTTTTCGACAGAAAAAAATGATTTCCTCCGTTTTTATTGATCATTGTTAGGCTAATCTAACAATATTTGTAAATTTTGTTTTTCGAAATTTGCATATCTATGTATTTTTTACTGTTAACTTCACATGAATGCAACTCGCTTCGTTTTTGAGCTATCACGTAAAATATTTTTTGGATCGGTAATGACCTCCTCTACAAATAACTCAATTAAGGATATGGTCGGAAATGTTAAATACATAGATATGCAAATTTCGAAAAACAGAATTTACAAATATTGTTTTCGCACTCAGTTAGACTAGTCTAACAATAATCAATAAAAACGGTGGAAATCATTTTTTTTCTGTCGAACGGTTTCATACACTTTTACAGGAGATCCGTGATATGGTTGTATATGAGTTATCAGCAAGATTGTCGCTCTCATGATGTAACCTCGCCATACATTTTTGTCCAATCCACATTTGGAGAACTATAAGCTGACCTGAAATTGTGATGAACGAACCCGATTATAAATTGGCCCGTAAAATTTCTTAATTTTTGCAAAATACGTGATAATGCTTCCTTTTTTAGAAGCCGACCAATTTGTAAACAGACCCGTACCCACAATGTGTATGAACCTGGCAGATTCCGGTCGCTTGAATTTCTGAAAGCACCTGGATCTTATTAACAAGAGAAGTCTTTTTAGTCTCAGTGAGACTTTTGAACGAGACTATTTTTCCTTGATAGGTATAGGTAATATATGGACGGAACCAAAAAATTAGCTGCAGCCATGCACTTTCAGATTTTATATAATTAATTGAAGTTTGTGAAAAAATTCTTCATTTTTTTGAAGAAAAAACACACTGTGTAGGCGACAAGAAGTGTATGAAACAAGGCACTCCTGAAAGAACATTTCAACATGGCGGCGTGGTGTAGTGGTAGTGTGTGCTCTTCTAGGTCAGGATGTGGTTGTTTCGAGTACACCTATAGACATTTTACTTTTGCTCATTTTTATCAGCTTCCGACTTGTACTTTCGATCGAAAAAATTTAAAAAAATTTTTTTCATTTTATTCTCTACTTTTCGCGCACTTTTCTCCTATTCCGTTAGCTTTTTCATTATTTCCGATATATTTAGGAGCTAATATCTTCTTCGAATTTTTTTCAACAAATTATTAAAATTATACATGCCAAAAAAATATACAATAGTATTTTAACAACAATGGTAGCTGCCAAAAAAACAATTCCAGCACAATCAACGATCACATATCGAACATTTGATCAAAGAATACTTGGGACAGGGGTTCTTACAGATTACAACAAGATCTTTGGGGGAATACATCTTCATGCTTGGACCGGAGTGAGAAAAGGAGTGGGAATGTGATATATCCAGATATATCCAGACATGGCAAAGGCATATTTGTGAGATGCATGGAAAAGAGGGGATTTGATCTGGTGGTAGACAAGAGATGTCGTCTTGAGCGCGCACAAACGTTTTAAAATGAAAAAAAAATTTAAATTTTTTTCGATCGAAAGTTCAAGTCCGAAGCTGATAAAATATGAGCAAAAGTAAAAGCTCTATAGGTGTACTCGAAACAACCACATCCTGACCTAGAAGAGCACACACTACCACTACACCACGCCGCCATGTTGTCAATGTTCTTTCAGGAGTGCCTTGTTTCATACACTTCTTGTCGCCTACACAGTGAAATTTTCAAAAAAATGAAGAATTTTTTCACAAACTTCAATTAATTATATAAAATCTGAAAGTGCATGGCTGCAGCTAATTTTTTGGTTCCGTCCATATATTACCTATACCTATCAAGGAAAAATAGTCTCGTTCAAAAGTCTCACTGAGACTAAAAAGACTTCCCTTGTAAGCTGCAATCACTTTTTAAATCATAAATAATAATAATAATAATAATAATAATAATAATAATAATAATAATAATAATAATAATAATAATAATAATAATAATAATAATAATAATAATAATAATAATAATAATAATAATAATAATAATAATAATAATAATAATAATAATAATAATAATAATAATAATAATAATAATTATAATTATAATAATAATAATAATAATAATAATTAATAATAATTAATAATAATTACTAAAAATAATAATATTTTATTCTTTCAAATGAACGCATCGGGGATGGGATCGGGAATATCTGCTAGATAGTCTTGTGAAGGATGTCCTGTCGCCAAGGCGAATTGGTGAAATGTGGGGAGGGTGAAGGAATAGACAGCAGGAATGTTACCAAATTAGATCATGACTATGTTTCGAGTGTGCTCACGTGCAAGATAAAGCTATGGAATTAGAATTAATATGATTAATTTAAAATTTATGTTTAAGTCAAATTAATAATTATTAAAATTCATGGCAAACATACATATTTCGGCCTACCTGTACGTGCTGTTTTATTTATGTGTTCCGATTGAATACTGCTTATTTTAACCTGTATCTCTGAAAATATTAAAATTAATTATATTATTAAATAAAATTGATTAAATGTATTTATTTATTTATTAAATTAAGGGTCGCATCATCGATTTGGTCAAGATCGGCGCTACCAACTTCACCCGTGTCACCTATCTCGTGTTTGATGAGGCCGATCGCATGTTCGACATGGGATTCGGTGCGTGATCAAAGATCAAAGATCAACTATAGTGACCGTATTGCAAGACCAAAGATCAACCCAGGATAAAGTAATCTTCCATTAGCTACCGTATCCACCACCCATAATGATTGATGTTCAGAGGCGCAAGTGAAGTCGATATCTGACCATATTCGACCCGATCGCCAGTGTCTCATGTTCTCGGCCACATTCAAATCGAAGGTACGGTAGAGATCAAAGATCAAAGATCAAAATCCGCAGTCTTGTCGTGTTTATGCCTGACCGTTATATATGTATTGGGGTAAAAACTATTGATTGATTGAACTATTGATTTATTGATTTTTCTACAGGTGGAAGGTCTGGCGAGAGCGGCGCTACACGATCCGGTCAGAATCGTACAAGGAGAAGTGAGTCGGCGGATTACTGTAGCATCGATCCAATCAATCGATATTCGAAGACCTACCGTATTCCTCCTTTCCAGGTTGGAGAAGCCAATGAGGATATTGAGCAGCATATGGGGAGGTTCTGCCCTCACAAGATGCCAAATGGGACTGGCTCACGATTGGTCCAATTCTTGGCCGGTTAGTTGATCTTTGATCTTTAATCTCTGATCACTGATCTTTGATCTTCAGGCCGGCAGAGTGCTCATATTCGTGACGAAGAAGGCGAACGCGGACATCGTCGCGGCGAAGTTGCAGCAGAGGGACTTCAAGTGAGATTCCGGTTTCACTCTCTGATGTTGTAGTGATGGGGTTGTAGCAAACTTCAATATTTTCTTTTCCCCGTGAGCAGCATCATAACCAATGCCATCGTAATCTTTTGATGAATTTTTTATATAAATCGAAATAATAATAATAATAATTTTCGTTTTTATTGTGGCTAGCGACTTTTCTGGTTCGATCTTTGATCTTTGACCCTTCTCTCAAACTTGAATAGACAATATCGTTAATGTAAAAATCATGTAAAAATGTATCATTAACTGTGTGAATGGATCAGAACGGATCAGGCCGATCAAGCGAAACCATTAAATGGCAATATTTTAGCCTAATTTCTTTTAATATAGTAGTTTCGAATGAAAGAAAAACAATGAAAAGAAAGATAAATAATGAAAATGTAAGGATCGCTCGCAATCCCGTTTGATCGGCCTGATCCATTCAGATCCATTCACAACGTTCATGATACAATGATTTTTACATGTACGATACACACCCGCAGCGATTGTGTTCAGCCTGCTATTTTAGTGTTTCACATAGGTGCTGAATTATGTTGATTGCGCTTCGAGGTGTTGGTTATAAAAAGATATTCACCGTATAAAATACGTTTAGCCACAATGCAGCTTCTATATTTAGCGAGAGAGAGAGAGAGAGAAACTAAGCGAGATAATACGCAGATCAAAGAGGGCTCATCGAGCATTTCTATGTTTAGCAGGTAATAGAAAGGCAATTACACAAGTACATTCTACACGGACAATGCACAAGTTGTATTTATAATTTATTGAATTAATTGAAATCAGGGAAATAAATCAATAATCTAAATCAATAAATGAAGGTAGATAAATCGATAATCTGACCATCGATTAGGCTGGTTCTGTTGCACGGAGACATGCTGCAGCACGAGAGGAACGAGCATCTGAAGACGTTCCGAGGCAAGCACGTCCATCTCATGGTGGCTACCGATGTGGCAGGTTTGATCTTTGATCTTTGATCTTTGATCTTTTTAAAAAAAATCTCTCAAGGCTGTTAGTAACACTAATATCTAAATAATATTTTACCAAATATCAACAATATTCTCTCAACTAGAGAATGCGAAAAGACTGTGTTCAGCCTGCCGTTTTAGAGTTTCAAGTAGGTATTGAGTTAGGCTAGTTGTTGTTCTAGTTGGTCAGAACGCGATACAGTGATATTCTATTCTATCATATTTTGAGTAATATTCTATCATATTTTGGTTTTTCAGCCATAACTTTTTTCACAGTCAACCGTTTCTCTTCATTTTTTTAGTATGTTGGTATAGATGATACTGTGATATAGTATTCCATTTTCTATCGATAGTGGATCACAAACAATAGAATAGTGATCAATTTTCGAAAAATGACAATTTTGTGCTAATTCAGCACCTTGACATATCGGTCATTAGGGTCACCGAGGCAGCTTGGATTCAGTTCTACGTGTGGAATCTGTGTGCGGCAATGACTGCTTGAAAGTATAAAGGCATGGGGTTGATCAGGTTGTCGAAGGTGAGAAAAAAAAGAGAATCGCAGCCGAAGCGCGCAGAAGCTGCTCCGACTTCTCGGCCGCATTTTTTGATTGCCCACCATATATTACTCTTTTTTTTCAGCCACTTCAAGTGAAAAAGGCTACAAATTACGATTTTTAAGCGGCAAAAAATAACGAATATTCTAAAGAGGCCCACAATATTTCGCATATCGACAAATATATATAAAAATAACGGTGAGGTTACCGGAAATGTATGATATTATGAATAAGTGTGCAGTGCGTTGCGTTTTTCCACCGCCAACAAACATTTTCGGTGCCCTCGCCGTTTATTTTTATGAAATAGGGTTGGTTCACAAAATTCGGTATTTTCGCTAAGAGATCGTCATTTTTCGCATCAAGTGGCCTAAAATGGGCCTTATATAGTGGGTCAATCCTCGCATTGCAAGGGTTTGAAAATGTATGCCCCTCTAACAGATTGAAATGCCAGATTGACGTGAAATGCCAGATTTTAGATTTATGGAATGCCACATTTTTCTATTTTTGCTGTCACTTTAGTCTTACGTGCCTTGTAAAAACGTCCACCTAAAATGTGCAGAATGTAAATTTCGAACGGATTACTGATATTTTGTAAATTGCTTTTCAGGCTTCAAAAGAGAAGGCAGCGTCACTGGCGAAAGACTTCCCGCGACGAGCAGGCAAAGAAGAGGAAGCCGTGGTATGCTGTAGCTATATTTTCCGCCCGAAACCTGTGATTATCGATTGATTGGCTTTCAAAAAAAACAAGAACACCCTGGACAGAACGGATATCGACGATGAAGACATGCAAGAGAGTTACTTCAAGTGAGATATTTTGTAATAATAATAATATTAATATCTATAGATGGATTCAGGGTGATAGGAGTATTGAATTCACTAAGTTAGACAATTCACAGTGAGTAAGCACCATGAAACACGATTCAACCAGGTTGAAATACCTCGGAGAATGAGAGAGAGATGAATGGATATTTATTTATTACTTAGTACTGTAGTTATTATTGTTATTGTGCTTATTTTTAACTAGGTATCTAGGTCCGCGTGAGAATGAATAATTTTTGATTTATTGATTTATCGATTTATCGATTTATAGATTTCTTGATTTTTAGATTTATTGATTTTTATGGCACTTTCCAGATTCCTCGAGGAGAGGAAGGCGACGGCTGCGGAGGATGAGGATGTGTATGAATACGACGAGGACGGAAACATTATCTGGACTTGGAAGAAGGTGATCTTTGATCTTTGGTCTTTGATCTTTGATCTTTCGTAAAGCGCCTTATTCAAGCCTGTCTGTTAAAGTAATGCAGTTCATAGCCGTAGACCGAAAAGTGCTTCGCAAACTACAAAGTGTAACTGTATTTTGGGAATTAAAAAAATCTGTAGCGTATACTTCGACCCATGATTCATAGACTAGCATACGAGTGATAGAAATAATCGCTTACTTTTAATTCTTTTAAATTTCTAAACTCGATTTCATTGATTATCAGAATATTATTTTGGGTGATCTACTCCATAGGTCGAATAGCCAGGTTGCACATTTTTAAAATGCGGTAAGGTTTTCCGATTTTCGGTCGTTTTCGGCTCAAAATGCTGTCAGGCTTCGTAGTTTGTAACGTACTTTTCGACCTATGATCTACTTCCTCTCATTCAGATTATCGATCCCCTGCCTGTACTCGATCATTCGGAACTTCTTCGGTTTCTGGCCGGAGAGAAGGAATGGCGGTGATATGAAAATGAAATTAGATTAGGATGAGTGAGTATGGGAAAGGAGGAGACAAAACGCTCATATCATCATACTATCAATCATGATGCGGTTGGTTTTACCACAACCGAGAAGAGGGTCTGTTACTACGCGAATTGATTGCGAGAGGAGAGAGGGGGGGGGGGGGGTTAGGGGGGGGGTCTGAGGGGGGGGGGTGGCCAGAAACCGAAGAAGTGCCGATCATTCCACCGTCAACTATGCGCCGTTCCACAAGAACTTCTATGTGGAGCACGAGGATATGAAGTGAGTCCTCCGAATAGTTGCGAATTGACAGATGGGGAAGGTTTGTCAGACTAATGGCAAATGTGAACTGACAAATGAGAATTGAGAACTGCCTTTGTTAGACAAATTGGTGGTCAGATTCAGTTGGTTTTTTGTCGATATCCGATGTTACGATTTCATTGCATTCCAAAAACAATTAGAGCATATGTGTCGAAGCTGCAACATGAATTCAGCAGGGTGGGGGTTGAAAGGGGGAGCAATATTAGTTATGAATTGATGTGTGCCCTTGCAGGAACATGACGTACATGGATACGCAACGACTGCGAATGAAATTGGGACTGAATGTATGTTTGCTGCGTATTTATTTATTTAATTTTTTTCTATGCTCTTATCCATACCTCTATTTTTATCATTCTAAGACTGTAATAATGTAATGACGAGAGTTTTTTCTCCCGATAATTGGACCTGGCTTGAGCACATGTTAATCAACGTATTGATCTTTGATCCTTGATCTTCAATCCTTGATCTTTGTAAACAGCTGGTCACGGTGTATCGAAGCCCGTGGCGTCGTTTGCCCATCTCGGCGTCATTGACTGAGTTATTGATTAAATTATTGATTGAATTATTGATTGAACTATTGATTTAATTATTGAGATATTGATTGAATTATTGAGTGTATTGTGGTGGTTAATTATTCGTCAGATTCACTAGTTTTTATTGATTTCGGAGAAGATATCACATTCCGCAAGCAATTAGATCATAGCTGAAACATGAATTCACCGGAGGCAGGGGGGAGGGATTAAAGAAGGGGACCCATGAGTTGGCATGACTGACTCCCGCCACGATAAGCATGCTGGCTATTGTTTATATTATATGGTAATTGGCGTAAGGGATAATGAGAAAATGATAGAGAAAGTATGCAAATTCGATGAGCACTCTCTACATGCCTTGAAAGTTATACTTTCAATGCACATAGTGAGCTTTAAACATATCGGGAATCAATATCAGATATGCCTTTCGATTCGTGTGATGAATCTCTATCATACTATCCGAACAGTCTTATTACGAAAAAACTCGTGGGTCTCCATCTTTAATTTTACTAGAGGGCCAATATTATTCACGATTAGCAAACCATTTTTCGTTCGGATTCCACCTGTATAATTGAGCTCCAGGTACCCCGCCCATGTATCACTTATTTTCAGTCACTTCAAGCAAAAATAAGCTAAAAATTACGATTTTTAAGCAGCAAAAAATAACCAAATTTCTAAATAGGCCCACAATATTTCGAAAATCACTATTTAAAAATCGGCGAGGGCACCAAAAACGTATGATATTATGAATAGGTGCAGTGCTGACAATGAGCGTTTTTTCCACCTGCACCAGAGAGAACACTTGGGGCACCATGTGATTTCGCGTTTCGACGAATTATGATTGTCTGTTGGGTATTGATATTGATGTGTTAATCGACTCCTAATGAAAAAAACTTTGTGACTGGATCGACTGTTGAAGCGGCTTGGCACAAGGCTGAAACAACACGTGACGAGATTTTTATTTTTGAGGCATGAGGACCGTTAATCGCATTATTAGCGTCATTTTAAGCCGTTTATGCGTGATGCGCCAAGCCCCTTCAGCGGTGCCGGTGAGAAAGTCGCTCATATGAATTAATGCAAAATTTTCATGATTAAATCTGTATTTAGCCAAGCTGGTCTTTGATCTTTGATCTTTGATCTTTCATCTTTGATCTTTGATCTCTCAACCCTTTCGTTCATTCAGTCGATTCCTTCCGCCCTGAGTGGTCGTGACGACGTTCTGGGCATCGCGAAGACGGGCTCGGGTAAGACGGCGGCATATCTGTGGTCAGCCATCGTCCATATCATGGATCAGTCTGATCTACAGGTATTGATTTTATTGATTGATTGATGATTTTTTTGATTTTTTCGAACTCTAATCCTGACCACCCTTTTCCTTTTATCTTTATTGTTTATGTTTATTATTTGACGTGTGTCCTTCCAGGAAGGAGATGGACCGATCGCTCTAGTCGTGGTACCGACGAGAGAACTCGCCCTGCAGGCTGGTTTTTTAAAATATATTTTAATATTTTAATCGTTAAAATGTTTATGATATCATCTTGTAGATGACATCTTGTGCTTTTTGTTTAGTCATAAATAAGGGTTTGATGCGTGAAAAATTATTATTAATATAAATAGCATTGCATCAACGTGATCTGCGCGTACGGAGAAGGCAGCAAATGGGAGCAGAGCAATGAACTGCAGGGAGAGGGCGCCGAGTTGGTCGTGTGCACACCGGTACGGTAGTAGGGGTGTACGGTAGCTGGAGAGGCGAGTACGGTAGTATGGTTACGGTTGCTGGTGATGTGGGTACCAGGGCTGTGCGGCAATGCGTTGCCGGTTTGCCGAAAGTGCCGAATAGTCAGTTTTTCATTGCCGAAATTGCCGAACCGGCAATTTCGGCAACATTTTTCAAACCGGCAATACATATTTGCAGCGGGATTATGTATTTTCGATGTAATTTTCCAACGCATTTTGAATGTTTCAGTTTAATGAATTCAAAATACACCATATTCGTTCAGGAATGCGGTTTCTGCAAAAATTTTTAAGTTTTTTAAATTTAAGCGAGGCAAGTCTATGCGCAAGGCGATGCTGTACACAAGAAAAGCTTTCGTTTTCACGCGCCCACCTATACTTATCACTTTTATCCTTGCCATGATGTAACCTGGCAGATTCCGGTCGTTGGAATCTCTGAAAGCACCTGGACCTTACTGACTAGGGAATGGTTTCTGTGATGGTTGAAATTACGGTTAGTGACCTACATAGCGATAATCAGCATGGTCGACTTAGTAAGAATCAACTGTCAAAAGCTGCAGTTGATCGATTTTTTAAACGAAACCCGTCGCATATCCGCCGCACGAAAGACAGCCAAAAAGTTGCAAGTTTTTTTTTTTCACTTTTTGAACACCAGTCCGATTCCCCCGACAGAATTTTATGTCTGCATACTAATTCCAGCAAAAAAAAAAGCTGTTTTAATGGAAATCAAGTCCAAAACATCTTCTTTCGTGCGGCGGATATGCGACGGGTTTCGTTCAAAAAATCGATCAACTGCAGCTTTTGAAAGTTGATTCTGAGATTTACTGAAATCTAAGCCCAAATTAACGCCCAAACGCCGACGCAGGTTCGAATCCGGGTCCAGGCTTAGATTTTTGCAAATTTTTCTATTTCAAGCCGTAGCAGGGTTGCAACGTTGACCCCCAAACTTTATAAATCAGCTTCTAGATGGCTAACGACCCGTTCTATGTGCTAACATGATGCTAGTGGCGAGTAATGTTTATCCCATAGACTACGGTAGTCATAGCTCGTCATTTGCACTCAGGGCATAAAATAATTTTTGTTGGATTTTGAGTCCCTACCGTTCAGAGGACAGGCCTTCTAAAATTATGGTTCATGCGCAACCAGCATTGCAATGTATCATATATTTATTTCCCTTATTTTGGTTTAGTTCCGATTCCTTTCAGACCCGTAGCAAAAGTTATGTTGAGGTCTACTCGGTGCGAGCTCTTGTGCTTTCTCTCTCACTGCTCTCATCTCCCTGGCCTCTATTGATGAAATATCTTATTTAAAGATGGGGACCCACGAGTTTTTTCGTGACTAAACTGGCCAGGTAGAACTATAGATCACATCTCCCTGTATCCAAAAAACAATTTTCTCTAAAATTATAGGTGCACTGGAATACCGTAATCCGAGCGCAAACTTCGTTATTACCCCAAGATGTCCTCAGGGAACGCGCGCAATTTCAAATATGAAAGACAAATGTATTGCAAATTGCAAACGGGAATCGAACACGCGTGACGCGGTTTCAAGCGCCGACTACTAACCACTGAGCCACACGTTCTATGCGCTCAATCTCTCAATTCTAATAGAGAATAGAGTGCCACTTCCTACCTCCCATGTTAGAGATGACAATAGTGCACCCCAATTCTCCTGGTCCCCCTTCTTTAAGCAAAGCACCTATGCATGTTGGAGATGTTCACAAAAGTTTTTACACTATTGCTGAACTTCGATCTTTGACCTTTGGATTTTTATTTTTACTCGCTGAAACAGAGTAGAACTCAGCATAACTTTTGCTACGGATCTGAAAGGAATCGGAACCAAACCAAAATAAGGGAAATAAATATATGATACATTGCAATTCTGCTTGCGCAGGAACCATAATTTTAGAAGGGACTCAATATCGGTCCGCCCAACAAAAAATATTTTATGCCCTGAGGGCAAATGACGAGCTATGAATACCGTAATCTGGGCTAAACATTACTCACCACTAGCATCATGTTAGATCATACTAACTGAGAGAATTCAACAACTGAGATATTTTTTGGTATCGGCGAAAAATGGATTTTTTTGTTTTATGTATGATAATTACAGGCTCCATGAGTGAAGTTCACTGGCACTTGGAAATTCCTTCCAATTGAAAATTCCCTTCAGGAGGTGACCACACCACGATTTGGCGCCTTTTCCTAAAAAGTTTCTTTCGTATCCAATCGATTCGGGAGTTGGTGCGCTCGACTCCTTGGCTAATTCTAAGAAACTATTGTCGAGGAGAGTTTTTTGATCAACGGTCAACGAAAGCTGGAAATAAGCATTTTCGAAAAATTTCTACATTAAATTAATTCTCACTATTTTCCCATGGCGAATGCAAATTTTTTATTTGCTCATAAGCTTCTCCTTATTATATTACACCCTTAGTTTAAAATTCATAATTAAAAAAAATACAATTCATGTGAAATAATCATTTTTATAACGAACGTCGTGAATTATGGTGTGCTCCTACAGTAATCCCTAATCGGTTTATTTGGTTTTTCGCTAGTTTTAAGAGTATTTTCTGCCCTTTTCTTTACAATGTTAGAGGTATATGCCTATTCTGCACCATCGGAGTACAGTTGCACGGTGTATGTGATGATCACATTGCTGATCGTACATGAACTGTAAATTTTATTACCAATACTCATGCCGTTCCGTACTCTTTCTTAACGGTTTTATAGACTGATCAGAGAATTAGATAGAACACGTAAATTACAGTACAAGTACAGTACAAGTACTAGCAGCAATGTGATTATCCCATATACCGTGCAGCTGCACTCCGATGGTGCAGAATAATCATATACCTTAAATATTGCAAAGAAAAGTGCTGAAAATATGCTTAAAACTAGCAAAAACCCAAATTAGCCGATTAGGGATTACTGTAGGAGCACACCATAATTCACGACTTTCGTTGTAAAAATGACTAATTCGCATGAATTGCATTTTTAAAAATTATGAATTTTAAACAAGAGGTGTAATATAATATGGAGAAGCTAATGAGCAAATAAAAAATTTGCATTCGCCATGGGAAAATAGTGAGAATTAATTTAATGTGAATTTTTTTGTTGAAAATTCCCAATTCCAGCCTTCGTTGTCCGTTGATCGAAAAACTCTCCTCGACAATTGTTTGTTAGAATTAGCCAAGGAGTCGAGTGCACCCACTCCCGAATCGATTGGATACTAAAGAAACTTTTTAGGAAAAGGCGCTAAATCGTGGTGTGGTCACCTCCTGAAGCGAATTTTCAATTGGAAGGAATTTCCAAGTACCAGTGAACTACACTCACGGAGCCTGTAATTATCATACATAAAACAGAAAAATCTATTTTTCATCGATACCGCACCTATGTCGATTTTCTCAGATAGCGTGTTTTTAGCACTTATAACGGGTCGTTAGCACATCTAGAAGATGAGTTATAAAAGTTGGGTTTCAAAGTTGCAACCCTGCTACAGCTTGAAATCGGAATTGGAGCCATTCCGGATTGTGTGACTGTGCAGCCCTAGTGGGGTCCTACACTTTCACAATGTTTCAGAAGAACAGGACTTTTGACTAAAGAAATAAAATTTTTCAAAAATGTGTAATTCGATGTCACTACGCAATAATGAACTAATGTAATATGGCCAACATAACATGGTTGCATTCCTTGATAAATTCTGTACATCGACTGAAAAGATCAGTTTGATTGATTTAGATTCAGCCTGATTTAGAAAATTGGAAAAATAACATAAAATAATATAAATATGTTTAAAATAAAAATATTATGAAATATCAAACAGCAGAGAATGCTGAAAAAGTATATCTCCATTTTCACAGCTGAGTCTTACCATTATTTTTATTTCGAGGAAATAGTCTTTGACCTATCTCTATTGACAACCAAAAAATTTGAGCTTATTTTCAATTTTTGTTGTTGTAAAAGCGATAGCACCGGTGGTTCCAATCGCAAGCGGAACGAACCGGAACGAGCCGGAACAGACTCTCTCACTAAGTGAATTTGCATGAAGCCGAAACGAGAGTCAATGAGATGTCGTTTCGCCCCGGTTTCGATAGGCTAATTGGCATTTGCCGAAACTAGACTCATTTCTCGCCCGTTTCGTGAGGCGTTCCGGTTTTCGACTCACCACCTCTAATGTTGACCTTAAATCCTTTTAGTCGATTTCCAGTGTTGATCTTAGATCTTGAAAAAAATTTTAAGCCCTGAGGGCAAATATCGAGCTTTGGCTACCGTAATCTGGGGATAAACATTACTCGCCACTAGCATCATTTCAGCACTTAGAGCGGGTCGTTAGCACATCTAGAAGCTAAGTTATAAATTTTGGGGGTCAAAGTTGCAAACCCTGCTACAGCTTGAAATCCTAATCGGAGCCATTCCGGATTGTTTGACTGTGCAGCCCTAGCATATGTTTACATTCTCACAGTGTTTCAGAATAACAGGGCCTTTCACCAAAGAAATGTAATTTTTCCGAAAAATTGTATTTCGATAGCATCATTACTATGCAACAGTGAACTAATTTAATTACACCAACACATCATGGTTGTATCCCTTGATAAATTCTGTACATTGACTCAAAAGATCAGCTTGATTGCTTTCCTGCATCAAAAGTTATAAAAAATGGAAAAGTGTCCGATGAATTTTAGGCTACACTGTACATAAACGAGAGTACGTCCAGAGGGGAGTTACAAATTAGCTTGGATAACCTTCTATCTGGCTAACCGCCAAAGTTAAACCTATATACAAAGGGAAAGGTTTAAAGAGTTGTGTTGCAAGCTATCGCCCAATATCGCTTACGTGTGCATCCTCAAAAATAATGGAGCGTATAATATGTCGAGATATAACTAGTTTCTTAACATCAAACAATCTTCTTCCCGATCAACAACACGGTTTTCGTAACAAGAGGTCCTGTTCTACTTGCCAGATCTCGTCTTTCTCTCATTGGCATGCTGCACTTAATAAGAAAAAAATATGTTTCTTGTGTTTATATAGACTTTACGAAAGCCTTTGATACCATACCATTAAATCTATTAGCCCATAAATGCCAAATCTATGGTATCAAAGGTCGCCTTCTCGAATGGCTAGTATCATTCTTACAAGACCGTAATCAATCTGTTTCCATAGGATTGAATGAATCTCGTCCTTATGACGTCACGAGTGCCTCAAGGCTCATGCATTGGACCATTGCTCTTTTCCCTGTACATTAGTGATATTTTAAGTCTGCTCCCCTCTGGCGTTTTTAGCTGCATGTATGCTGACGACCTTAAGATCTACTCAGTCAATAACCCTGATGCTCTCCAGGCAGCCTTGAACATAATTTACGAGTGGACCCTCGCATGGGGGCTGTCTTTGTCTCCTACCAAAACTGTTGTTATGCGTATGGGTAACAACCATCCGGATGTGTCATTCACTGTCGGCAATACTACTCTTCCTCTTGTGTCTTCAGTCACTGATCTAGGTGTTACTTATAATAATAAGCTAACATTTGACGAACATATATGTCGCATTATTGCTAAGGCGAAAGCACGCTCTGCTTATATTCGTTCGTGTCTTGTAGTACTAATACATATGCCCGATTATTCGTCACATATGTTCGACCTCTTCCCGAGTATTGTTCAGAACTCTGGAGTCCTCAATCATGCACGTTAAATAATAATATTGAATCCGTTCAGAGACGTTTTCCAGACTGGTCTACCGCAAGTGTGGAATACGGTACACGAACTACAATGAGAGACTCCGCCACCTCAATCTCCCCTCCCTAGAATCTAGGCGCAGACAAAACGATATTATTTTTGCATATAAGACTATCCACAATTTCATTGACATCAATCCCCGCACCTTGTTCCTTTTTGTAGCGGAACGCCACTCAAAACATATTTATTAACTCAAAACTCATAAGAAGTCAAAGTAATCGCAAACTGAAAAGAAGAATCATACGGTAGCTGTTTGAATTCGCGCGGCACTCAAGTCTTGTCACTTCAAATATTCTCAAGTGTTTTCTTGGAGTGACGGCGCGCGGGATTACTCTCTCGTGTGGTCACTCTCTCTCGAAAGGTCAAGACTATTCTGGACGGAATTATGTGTTTTTCTTCTTTCACATTTGTCATTGTTATGTCAGAATATCACATCTCCTTTCACTTAAGTGTCACTCGTAGAGGATAAGACTATCTCTTCACAGAATCGTTACTGTAAATCATACTACGTTATCTTGTTCTCCTACTTCTTACACGTCTTATCCTTTTCCCCCTTTCATTTAGTTATTAAGTTGTTTACACTATTTCCTCTTGCTCACTTATTTCTCGCTAAAGTGTTTAATTACCCAAGTTTGAGGCGAAGCCATCAGACCTGGATCTCATCTCAATCAATACGTCCCAGACCTGGACGAACGGACAATCGTAACAAGACGATCCATCACTCCTGATCATATTCAGGTGATTCAGATCAAATTCAGATTGTATCAAACTGTCCAGTTATAAGGAAAATCAGATTTAAATGATCAGTGTTGACCTTTGAATACTTATTTTCTCGATTAAACTTTCGTGATTATAAACTTTCTTTAATCTTCACTCTCGTTAATTTGTTCTATTATATAACAGGGACAAGATACAGTCACTCTATCAAACTCTCTTCTTAGTCAAACTTAGTCGTTTAGTGAATACTTTATATTAGTGTATAGCCAAATCGATTACACTTTTCTCAAACACAATTAATTCAACTCGTGGTCATAACATGAAGCTTTGTGTCCATTCAACATCTTCTTCTAAGTTTTTAGCCTTTCTAAGTAACAGAATAGTTTCTCAATGGAACTCTTTAGATAATTCATTTGTAACTTTGCAAAACCCCGTGTACTTTAGTTCTTATGTTCGTAATTTAATACTGCGACCTAGCTGTTACAGTTCTTTTCGCTTGTTCTTATTTTATCACTTGTACTATCAATTATTTTAT
Source organism: Parapristionchus giblindavisi (assembly GCA_943737045.1). Classification (NCBI taxonomy): domain Eukaryota; kingdom Metazoa; phylum Nematoda; class Chromadorea; order Rhabditida; family Diplogasteridae; genus Parapristionchus; species Parapristionchus giblindavisi. Next base: position 112,313 of record CALSFV010000411.1, read on the forward strand.
TTTAACTCTGTCATCAAATTGAAAGATGCGATAAATAGTTATTATTATAAGCTTCGCTGCACAATACAATATAGGTGAGAATGGTCAAATTTAAAAAAAATTACATATACATAATACGATTTCTGAATAAACCCACATAGTATAGCACGCGTGTCGCTTAAGAATCGAGTAAAATTAGGGGGTCGTTGGCACATTTTCTGACCCCCACATATTATTTCATTTTTTGGTAGTCCATATGGTCCCTAAGACGGGTGCACGAGATTTTTTTGCATATCTTCATTTTCGGCGTCGAGAGACGCCGTCAAACTTTTTTGACGCCGAAATTGGCCGAATTTGGAGCTATGTAGCTCTTCGGGGAGTGGTTTTGGTATCGAGTCATCAACAGAAGAATTTACTGGAATGACCAGGAGAATACACCTTCATTATTGGCCGATCGATATTTTTATTACACTATTTATGTAAATCGATTATATTGATTCATTCAAAACACAAATCGAAGCCAAAGGTTTTCAAACGCTCAATCGATAGAACTCGACGCCAGCTTTTCAATGGTATGCTGAACGTTTTTGTGTGTGGTTGCGCTCGAAAGTTATGAGCATTTCAAAATTTTCTTAATTGAGAAATTCGTGTGGTTTCCTACACAAACCATCCGGAATGGTTGCTGAACTCATCTATCATCCGCCATCTCAACTACCTGTGTAGTGTAGTGGATAAGCTGTCAGTTTTTTCCTTTTGACTGTCAGGGGTTCGATCCTCCTCTTTTGTTGATTTTTGGCAAAGCTCAGTCAGATGGTACCAATGTTCTAATTGCATCTGAATAGCACTGGGACGAAGTGGAGTGTTCGATCAACCAGTGGAGCGATCAGAAAGAGAAAGGGATGGAGAAGTCGTAGGACTCGAATAAGGACGATAACGTCTTCGAGGATGGAAAGGAGGAGGAGGATGAGATGATTGTATGACACGAATGATGATAGTCGAGGAAGAGTGTGATGAAATATTTCTGTGAATTTTAACCCCTTTTCTTGTCATATTGTAATTTGCATGTATCGCGATTAATATTCATCGATTGCTTATGAATGAGGAATCAAATTATGGAAATGAAAATTCGAAAGTTATTAAAAATATCTTGGATATGTACTAGAACAACATTAAAACTAATTAAAATTGGCGAATTGGTCACACGAGGCACGTGAGCATCATTGGCTGCGTCACTCCCTTGCGATCACACGCTGTGAAAATCTTGAAATGCTCATATCTTTCGAGCGCAACCACACACAAAAACGTTCAGCATACCATTAAAAAGCTGGCGTCGAGTTATATCGATTGAGCGATTGAAAACCTTTGTCTTCGATTTGTGTTTTGAATCAATCAATAAAATCGATTTACAAAAATGCTAATAAAAATATCGATCGGCCAATAATGCAGATGTATTCTCCTGGTCATTCCAGTAAATTCTTCTGTTGATGACTCGATACCAAAACCACTCCCCGAAGAGCTACAGAGCTTCAAAGTCGGCCAATTTCGGCGTCTCTCGACGCCGAAAATCAAGATATGCAAAAAAGCTCGTGCACCCGTCTTAGGGACCATATGGACTACCAAAAAAATGACCTCTGCTCATTTTCGATTTTTTCAATGTGCCACCGTTTATTCGATTCTTACGCGACACGCGTGATAGACGAAAAATGAATTTTCCGGTTTAAGTGTGAGCTTGGAAATTCATACCAGTAGACAATGCGCTTCAGAGCGCGCGAATGGTGCGTTATTTTTTCGTATTAAGTTTATTTCGATTTCAACCGATTCAGGAGCGTTCGCAATCAAATCGTTGGCCTATTCTAAGACTTTATTGAGAAGGAGGGTTTTTCCATCAAAGATCAGCGAACCCTGGAATTGGGATTTCCGGACAATAATTTGCATTTATTTAATTTTTACAATTTTCCAACGCCAGTACTAGAGAGCGTACACAAACGAGAGGGAGAAATAGCTAATTTGATTTTTGGCAACCTGCTAACCATTCTTAGTATAAAGGTTTAAAATTCATATTTTAACAACAAAAAACGAAAATTTTGAATTGGGGTGTGTGCAATTTGTCAATTGTGAATTGCGAGAATTAATTAAATGTGCCATTTTTTCGAAAAGTTCCGAATTCCAGTGTTCGTCTCTGATCGAAAAGCAAAATAAATAGTGCCTTGGAATTATCCAAGAATTCGATTGCTCCCACTCCCGAATCGATTGGAATCATAACTTTTTAGGAAGTCGCAAAAACCACACCACCTCACGCCCTGACGTGTTTTGTTGGCAGGGTTGAATTTCCAAGTGCAAGCGAACTTCACGAGCATGTACGTATCATGTAATATAAATCAGGAAAATGCATCAGCTGGAGATCACGGATGGCCATTACTGAGATTGGCTTATTAATTTGTTGTGCTCCTTAAGTATTTGCGAAAGTCGCGAATACAATTCTTTCGCTTTCTCATTCTTCAGTAATCTGTTCGATTCGAGAGCCTCGAAACGTTCCATCACTTCTTCGACTCCTTCCGAATATAAAATCCTGCAAAAGTTAGAAGATTAAAGACGCACAACAAGCTATGTTGAAACTCCTCTGAATTTCAAAACTGTCAAGTAGTCAACTTATCATTCCCGCTAGAAGTACACTCACAGCGAAATGACTTAGATAGTGAATGTCTCACTAGATTGTCTCGGAAAAAATTGGCTCATCATTGCGGTGTGTCTCACATGTGAGACAGTTGATGACTCAAAGCAGTTATGAGACAATCAGTGTCTCACGGTGTTTGGCTAATGAGACAAGAGTTGCGCGCATCCCTCTCGTATAGTCATTGCGTTCTGTTCTGTCTGACTTCATGTCCAGGTAGCGCAGTGGGTAGGGTGCTTGGCTAGAGTACGGTAGCATGTTCCCGTGGTAGTTTGATACCCACTCCGAGCAAAATCTTTTGCCAATATACGTTTACTCTTACTCTAGTTAAAAGAGCAGGTGGGTCTCTCAAATATGAGACACCAATTGTCTCATTGCTCTCTACCCTCGCTCACGGCCTTAGCCACTCCAATTGTCTCATATGTGAGTCACTCAGTCGCGAATCAAGCTTACTTCGCGACTGAGTGTCTCATATATGAGACAGTTCGCTGTGAGTGTAGACTCTACTTCTAGTTAGACGTAAGTTTACCACAAGTGGTGTATAATACCGTAATGCACTTCGTCAAGTGTTCTTTCACTTGCAGTAAACTTAGTCTAGTCGGTAACGTGTTTTTAAATAGACGTTTGAAATACCAGAGTCACTGCTCTGGCAATTAACTCGGGTTTGTCTTCAAAACTTGTGAGGGATGAATGTTATGCATCATTATTAGGTTGAGTCATAAGTCTTGTCGCATTTTGGAGGGGTACGTTTGCGCTAACATCAGTCATACGTTATCAATTACCCCATCTGTTCTGGCAGTAAATAAGTCACTACTACTACTCACAGCGTTCTCATGACTTTCAAAGCAAGAACGACCGCTCAACATACAAACTCTCTCGAATACAATGGTCTCTCCTTTGTCTTGCTTTGGAAGAAAAATGGCGTGGACCAGAATACTGTGTACTCTGTGAGCGCAGTAGTGAATTGTACCCACATCGAGTCTAGTTGCTGAAATGCCTCTTCAATTCGTTCCCTGTTTTGTGCACATGTGACACGTCTCACGTTGTTTTCTTCCTATTCTAGCTCAAAGATCCCGATGTCCACATCCGTATGGCGGTAGTATACAACACTAAGGCCCCTAATACGCGCACTGTGCAACATTGGTTCAAACGCTTACAACTAGGGAATGGTTTTTGTGATGCATGAAATTACGGTTAGTGACCTACGTAGCGATAATCAGCATGGTCGATTTAGTAAGAATCAACTGTCAAAAGCTGCAGTTGATCGATTTTTTTAACGAAACCCGTCGCATATACAGTAGCGCCGGAAAGTCAGTGCCAACTTTTTGTTTTTGTTATATTTAGTGAACCAAGCGTGCTATGGGGCCGCTCTCGCGAGTTCTTATGGGAAATTTATCGAGGAATCCGGCCCTGATATTGCGGACTCATGAAAATTTCTCGTTATTGCGTAATGACGACGAAATCGAAGTCCACTTTTTTGAAAAATCATAACTCCGAGGAAAATTTTTTTCCAGCCTACCGTTCTTCTATAAGTTTGAGATCTACGCCTCGGCTACCCAGAAAAATTTTTTTAGGTTGCTGCGATTTTTTTCAACCGCAGCGGCCTTGATACAAAATGGCGGCAGCAAACTCATATCTCAGCTCCAAGACATGCTAGAGACTCGTACTTGGGATCAAAATGATCCTTATGATGTCCCAAATACACCGTGATAGTTTGGTATTGATCGGACCACAATTGCCTTCAGTACACCAAAAAGTAACTTTTTCAGATGACCTCACTTTGAGGGCCTACAATTATGAGAGTGATTTTTCTAAAAATATGGTACTTGTGCTAAAATATGCCAAATCCATCCTAGAAGTCATCCTCACAATTTGGTGAAAGCAGCTTGCTTCCCATCTTCACGGTAAACGTCAAGCGGGCATGCACTCGTTTCGGAGGCGCACGTCCAGGGGAGGGGAGGGAGGGGCGCGCGCACGCATAGTGAGTGCGCGCGGGAAAGACTGATGTGGCACCGACGGGTTTCAAGATGGGTTCTCCCAAGCTTGTAGACGTATTCTATGATAGTTTTGGTACATTTTAGCACAAGAACCGAAATGTTAGAAAAATCACTGTCATAATTGTATGCCCTCAAAGTGAGGTAATCTGAGAAAGTTATTTTTGGTGTTCTTTTTGGTGTCCTAGTGATTTTTTTTAAATTGAAAAAATACATTTTAGAACAAGAACCACAATTTTAGAAAAAAATTTTTCTTGGACATCAAAAAGTACTCCATAAAGTCACTTTTTCAGATGACCTCATTTTGAGGGCATACAATTATGACAGTGATTTTTCTAAAATTTCGGTTCTTGTGCTAAAATGTACCAAAACTATCATAGAATACGTCTACAAGCTTGGGAGAACCCATCTTGAAACCCGTCGGTGCCACATCAGTCTTTCCCGCGCGCACTCACTATGCGTGCGCGCGCCCCTCCCTCCCCTCCCCTGGACGTGCGCCTCCGAAACGAGTGCATGCCCGCTTGACGTTTGCCGTGAAGATGGGAAGCAAGCTGCTTTCACCAAAGTGTGAGGATGACTTCTAAGATGGAGTTGGCATATTTTAGCACAAGTAGCATATTTTTAGAAAAATCACTCTCATAATTGTAGGCCCTCAAAGTGAGGTCATCTGAAAAAGTTACTTTTTGGTGTACTGAAGGTAATTGTGGTCCGATTAATACCAAACTATCACGGTGTATTTGGGACATCATAAGGATCATTTTGATCCCAAGTACGAGTCTCTAGCATGTCTTGGAGCTGAGATATGAGTTTGCTGCCGCCATTTTGTATCAAGGCCGCTGCGGTTGAAAAAAATCGCAGCAACCTAAAAAAATTTTCTGGGTAGCCGAGGCGTAGAAAAAAAAATTTTCCTCGGAGTTATGATTTTTCAAAAAAGTGGACTTCGATTGCGTCATCATTACGCAATAACGAGAAATTTTCATGAGTCCGCAATATCAGGGCCGGATTCCTCGATAAATTTCCCATAAGAACTCGCGAGAGCGGCCCCATAGCATTCTTGGTTCACTAAATATAACAAAAACAAAAAGTTGGCACTGACTTTCCGGCGCTACTGTAGGCCTCACGAAAGACAGCCAAAAATGCATTTTTGTTTGTTTTTCCACTTTTTGAACACGAGTTCGATTCCCCAGACAGCATTTTATGTCTGTATGGAAATTCCAGCAAACAATTGCTGTTTCAGTGGAAATCAAGTCCAAAAAATCTACTTTGGCTGTCTTTCGTGTGGCGGATATGCGACGGGTTTCGTTCAAAAAATCGATCAACTGCAGCTTTTGAAAGTTGATTCTTACTAAGTCGACCATGCTGATTATCGCTATGTAGGTCACTAACCTAGTAAAAAGGGAGTACGGCGTCAAAGGTCCGGACGGCACCCGAGCTGGACTTGGACATGCTGGAGCATCACGTCCATGCGGACCCCTATACTACCACCCGTGATATGGCGACGAGTCTTGCGGTAAGCCAACCCACCGTCATTGGTTGCTTACAGGATCTTGAAAAGGTCCAGAATTTGGGTCGATGGGTACCCCACCGACAAGGAGAAGGAAAACCGTGCGGAATCTAATTTCGTACGCACGTACAACGGCTTGGATCGACGGGATCATGACTGGAGATGAAAAGTGGATCCCTTATGACAACGTGGTACTCCGGGCTTAGTGGGTCGATCGAGTTGAGCAGCCCAATTTCATCGCCAAATTCGAACTTTACCAGAAGAAGATCATACTGTCTGTGTGGTGGGTCAGAGGCGGTGTGATTTATTGGGAGCTGTTCCCACAGGGGTTGACTATTACGGCCACGGTATATTCTCGCCAACTGCAGACCCTGAGGTCGAAGGTCCCCTCCGTTCCCTGGCTGCGCGACCGGATTCACTTCCAGCTCGACTAGTTTTCCTGACCCCGTTTAACGTGATAAGAAGAAGCCCATACCATCCCTTTCTTTCTTATACAGGAAAATAAATGATGTGATTCGATTTGACTGTAGTCAACCATTATTGACCGATGGTTGCGGTAACTTCTTACCGTATCACCATTGCCTTTCAGGGTTTTCAACTCGAGAACCAACATACTCCAAAATTTAAGGCGATGGATGCGTAGCGAAAGTAACACGTTACGCCGTTACGGCGTGAGCGCGTGAAGCAAATGCAACGATGGAATAGAGGTAAGAGGAGAATAAAAAGAAAAGAACTAACGTTAAGTAATCACACTTGTCGATCGTGGAAAGAGAAGCGATTGTTAGTGAGTAGAGAGCGATCATTTGAATTCCGGGATAGTTAGTGTTAAATAGAAGTTCAAAGAATGGTATGAATGTACTGCAATAGAATATTAATCAATCATGACCAAGCTGCAAATTGCAATGTACTATACAGGTCAAAATAGTAAATAAATATAGTAGTAAATGCATTTATATTTTGATCTTTATTTCCTTTCCTAACAATGACGGACTCTTCATACTGAGAAAAAAGTATTTGATACAGGTTGGTAAATGATTGGCACAAGGAAGGAGTCGAACCCACGACCTCTGCCTATCCGGGGCATTGCTCTACCATTAAGCTACCTGTGCACAGGTAGCTTAATGGTCATTTGCCAACCTGTATCAAATATGTTTCAAGGAGCTGACCCAGCTATGACTAGGGTATCACTCAGATTCAATTCAATCTGAGAAAAAAAGTGTTAAAACATCACTATCTCAGCTGTAATACACAGAATACAAGACCTGTGGTACGTTATATTTGTCGCTTTTTGTGATTTATTTAACACTTTATAGCTGTTATTATTTAAGCTGTAGTTTCATTTTATATTTTTTCTCGGTGTGTTTATTGTTTGACTAAAGTATTTCACACTACAAAAAATACCGAAATATTCTGGTTGTGCCGTGTATTTCCATGCGAAGTTCCTCAACACGCCATTTTTTCACCCCTTCTTCCTGAAATTTATCATTGATTGTCAAATGTAATCGGAAGATCAAAGATCAAAGATCAAAAATATCTGACAAAATAAGGAGCCATCTCTCGGGTACGCCGGGCATCGGAATGTAGCTCAGATGCAATCAAAAAAGACATAATGCCCGCTATGAGATATTTTTTTTGAAGAGTTTTGATCGGACTTCTTGCGTACATCTTTCTAAAAAAACTGTGATTAAGTAATTTGCAGTTAATCTCTTCTCTAATCTTTCAATCATTAAATATTTTATGTATTATCTTTTAATTTATACGCCGTTTAGAGAAGAAAAATGTATTATTATTAAAGAAAAGGAATGATCTTATTTCTATTTTCATATTACGCATAATATTTCAATTGAACTTTTCCATGTCTTTGGAAAAGGTGAAAAATGAGAAGATGAAAAGAGAAGAAGACAGAGCCCTCGTTGTAATTATATGTTATGAGATGATTTTTGAAAATATTTTTCTAATCTTCCTTAGCTCGGCTTACATGAAGGAACCGGAATAAACGATGTGGGAAAGGGCTTCTCGGTGCTCTGGCATTATGACAACTTGGTAAACTGTCAATAGAATCTGAAAATTCATACGAAATATTTTAAACATCTTGAAAATTGGATAAATACGTGTTTAACTATAAATAACTTACGAGTTCATCCGATGGGTGGGCGATCGACTTATCTTGGACCATTCTGAGCAGAAGTTCAAGGCCCCCGTTCCGAACAAATTGGAAAGACGATTCAGCCGATAGATCTATAATAGAATTTGAAAGTTTTTTTTCGAAAAAAAAGTATTATTTCGTTCAAATGACAAGGTCGAATCGCAATTTTTTAAAAAGTTTTCAAAAAGTGCAATATATATATATATATATATATATATATATATATATATATATATATATGTGTGAAAAATTACTTAGCAGTTGGCAGATGGGATCGAGGAATTCACAAGATCCGCATTCATCATAGCGCTCACGTGCTTGATTTATCATCAAGACCATAAGTCTTTCATCAGTGAGGTAGGATACGGCTTCGGGTTTTCTTCTTACGATGTGTCCAACTACATCTAGGACGTAATGCAAGCTGAACGCAATCATGATTAGTCTTTGAAATTAAGAGAAAGAAGGTTTATTTTCCTATCCCGGAAAGTTTACTATTTGCCGAACGATGAAATAGTGGCATCAGCGTTGTCATTAATTTAATTATTCATTCATTTATTTATTTATTTCAGCAAATATGCATTTATAATAAGTAAGTCATAAGAGGAAACGTGTGGGAGAATTGCGCGCACATAGGAAGACTCTCCTGGCTGGTAATTTTGACATGAAATTACTTACAAATTGAACTGTTTATGCTCTAGTGTATAATTCAACACAATAGAACATAATCGATCGATGTAAAATGAGCAGCGTTCCCGAAGGTTGGTTGTCAGCAGTTTGCAGCTCTAAATTTTACAGATATATATATATATATATATATATATATATATATATATATATATATAACTTTTGACTCAGATGATCATACTGGCGTTAGTATGATTCGTTGACGTATTATTTTGTAGCGATCCTGGAATCCCTCAGTACCTACTCAGCGATAATTAATTCCTCAGCTGGATTTTTCTGAGTTTTGTTTTTAACAGTTACATTTTGACAGAACAACATTTACTGAGGAGTAGGATCCGCTATGCGATCCATTCGAGTTAATTCATTCCTTTGAGAAAATCGAAATTTCCGACACTCTTGAAATTTAGCAAAAATGTCATAACTCTGTGTTCAGTGGAACCACAGTCTCCAAACTGAGCAGAGGTAATAGCGCATGAGTGACTCAAAACCTGACCGAGTATCAGCCCTATCGGTTGAATTTTGAAAAATTCCGAAAAATTTTTTTTCTCATTTTCGAGGTACAGGAAGTACCCGGTCGGGTTTATTTCGATTGAGTTAAACAGCAAGATGTCTTCTATATATGGCGGATAACAGTTTACTAGTGTTTCACGAAATTTCGAGTTCTTTAAGAGAAGTTATGATTGGAGAAAGGAGGTCGAAAATAGTTTAAAAAAAATATATATATATTTTTCAGAATTTTCCGAAAGTCTGAGAGTTAGTCCGATTAGGCTCATACTTTGTCATGACAATTATCATGAAGACAGAAGATGATCCCCTATAATAGAGTGGCTATTGATTCTCTGTTTGCTCCACAAAAATCATTTTATTTTTTTCATGACCAGAAAAAAATCGTGTCATAACTATTTTCGACCTTCTTTCTCCAATCATAACTTCTCTAAAGAACTCGAAAGTTCGTGAAACATTAGTAAACTGTCATCTACTATATATAGAAGACATCTTGCTGTTGAACTCAATCGAAATCAACCCGACCGGGTACTTCCTGTAGCTCGAAAAATGAGAAAAATAAATTTTCGAAATTTCTCAAAATTCAACCGATCGGGCTGATACTCGGTCAGGTTTTGAGTCAATCATGGGTTATCACCTCTGCTCTACACAATAATACGACAACGAATCACAACAAGGGGAGTAGGATATGATGCACTGTAGTACTATAGTATCCTGCCAAAACATGAGCCCGATTGCTCATGTGAGTCAAAAGTTATGGCATTGCAAAGTTTTTGCCGAATACTTTTGGCCGCTACTGTATATACAGTAGCGCCGCAAAGTCTTAATACACTTTTTAGTTCTGCTGCCATTTTGGCGTCAGGTGAGATATCAAGCTGAAACTTGTACATGATGTACCCACAGTATGTACGCATTCGATCCTCTTATAAGGTCTCACGGGCCTTTTGTAATATATATATATATATATATATATATATATATATATATATATATATATATATATATATATATATTACAGATATGATACAGATTGATGGAGACCTGAGCTGGGATTTTTTTAATATTTGACTTTTCAAAAAAATCAAAATCAATTTTTTAATTTGTTTAAAAAAAACAAAAAAAAATAAAAGCAAAATTATTTTATTGTTATTATTGATTATTTATGAGAAAGATAATGTGGTCGAATGGTTATTTGTCCATCTAATAGTAAACAACAAAAAAAGGAAGAAAAAAGAAAAGTAATCTTTGAGGTCAATTATTTTTTGATTTTTTTCTGAATTTTCTAATATAAAAAATCCCAGTGCTAATGGAAAGCCATAGGAAAAGACGAGGAAATGAGAACACTCGGTCTCTGCTACTTGGAGAAAAATTCCAAATAATTTAATTAATAAAATATCGATTACCTCTAACTGAACACATATTATTCCTCGACCTTCAGCGAGGTTCAGACAGCGCTCAAAGCATAAGTTGAACGCTTTGATACTCTCCTGCAGACTGAGCTGTTTGTACCTGTGCGGACATAGATCATTAAAGTAATATTAACTTGAAAATCTACGCTGTGGCCATACTCTCTCGCGTTTTTGTCTACGAGAGATGCGGAGAATAAAATTAGCTCGCCACTTGTCAGTACGAATCGAAAAAATCAAATCAAATTAAATCAAATTCAAATACCAAAGTAGGAGCTTACACATTCAACAATGTAATGAACTCCATGACGTTTTCGAAGACAAGATGACTACGAGGTTGTCTCATTACATCCAAGCATGCTTCAACGCAGGCATTCACTCTCGATGGATCAATCCGTTCCCATTCATTATTCTGTAATAATAATAATAATAATAATAATAATAATAATAATAATAATAATAATAATAATAATAATAATAATAATAATAATAATAATAATAATAATAATAATAATAATAATAATAATAATAATATTGTTATTATTGTTAGTGTTATTGTTATTATTATCATTATTATTGTTATTATTTGAGCTATGGCCGTATGAAATGTACTTGCATAAGAAAATGACAACTAAGTGTAAATACAGTCAGAACAACTGTAAACAAATAACACCCGGATCGAAATATTCTCAATTTCGGCAGGTGCTAGCGTGAAAACACCACAAGTACAAAAACACAACGGGTGTAATCTCGCAGAAATAATTTCCTTGCCAAATATAATTGTAAATCCAAACGTTTTTTGAACTTTATCTCAAACAGAGTTGTCAATTCTTGGAACTTACTGCCTAATTCTACCATAATTTGTCCTAATGTCAAAATCTTTCGTAATTGTATTTCTACCTATGCTTTATAACTAAAGTTTTATCGTCATTATATATTTATTCAACCTTACTACCTCGTTGTGGTATTGTATTTATGTGTCCCTAATGCATTTCTCTATGTATCTCATTATCATTCTTACCTGAAACGCACATAAAGATATTATTATTAATAATGAATTACTCTCATACAAAACAAATATGTATGTGATTTATACTGTCAATTAGGGTGGCGAGAATTGCTCTCGAATGAGCCTGTTTTGTAGTCTCTATCGAGTCGAGGTCGAATGAAGAGGATATTCGTTCCCCTTGGCAGTCTCTATCTCTCTCCCTAGGATAATCGTTTTTAGGTCGAGTCGAAGTCGAGTCGAGCGTTTTTCAAGGCCGTATTTGAACAAAACTAGACAAATTATGTATATTTGAAATCAGCATGACGAGATCTTTAAAATAATACGCAATTTGCATGGAATAATTAAAATTAAATTGATTCCCTATCTGCCTCTGTAGAAAAGACCTATGGTTATTTGTCTGATGATGGTAAGATTGAAGAGATTGAATCTAATGACGAATTGGAAGACTATTAATAGTACTGTCATACTGATTGTTATCAAATTAATAATATTATTGTATCCTAAACCAACAAATTATTAATAATTTTTTTTGACAAAAATCGTTAAATTTGGCTTCATTTTATAGCATTTAATGAGCTCCTGTCAGAAGTTTTAAAAGTTATGAATTTGGTCAATGCAGTGCTGAGAAAAACCTTTCCATTCGATTTCGACTCGACTGTTTTTTGACTATTCGAGACAATGACCCCCTCTCCCGGCTCATTCGATGAGAGAGAGATCGTAAATGCCTCTCTCCCCGATAACTCGGCCAAGACTGCCAGTGGGACCGGATACTCTTGCGCCATTCTTGCCACCCTACTGTCAATACAATATACAGTACAGCAGAGTCCCGCCCTTAACATGTAATCCCCTGGTGTAACGGGGTGTCCCCTCCTCTGGTACTTCCATACTTAAAGTCTACTTAAAATACGTCACTGACTTAAAGTTTACTTTAAGTATACTTCAAGTGAGTGACGTCACATTTTCACTTTAAGTAGACTTGCGTTTCACTTTAAGTTTACTTACGTAGTGACGTCACACTTTAAGTAGACTTACGTTTCACTTGAAGTAGACTTACAAGTCTACTCAAAGTGCAAGTAGACTTTAAGTCTTGAAATACCAGAGTCTGTCCCCTCGATTTTTTACGCTGTGAATAAGGAATATCAGCCCTTCAAATTTTTTACATTCTTTAATTACAGTTTTAAAGGAATTTATCACGGAAAGATTGGAATATTTTAAATAACGTAGTCTGAGAAAAAATATTGAAAAATTTAATTTCTTTCAATTTTTGACGAGTGCCGTGCGAAAATTTTGAAGAACTCGCGCACGCTCCGCAAATTCTATCGCAAAGTGACTTCGTTCGAGCATTTCTTTTCCTTAACACAATTGAGTTGGCAAGCTTTCAAAAAAAATCAAAACTTTCTTTTATAAATTCTGTCAAATCTGGAGCAAAACAACGCAAACAATATGAACGGCTGATATTCATTATTCAAGGCGTAAAAAATCGAGGGGACAGATGGGACACCACGGGACACCCGTGGATCACATGTTAAGGGCGGCATTCTGATGTACTGTAGTTCCTGTGCTTAAGAGTAAGCACACATGGGTGGTTAACCAATGCGCCTCATTCAGGCGACCATGATTATTTATGGCATGAAGGATCATTCCAAGAGCACGTATTATGAGGCCATAAGAGTCGGGCAAATTTGGGGGAGAGTTGGAACAGGCCAACATTTTCGATACCCTCAAAACTTGTGTGTATCGATCCCGCTGATGAAGATGGGTATTGTCATTTTGGCCCTAGTGGTCTCGCAACGCCTGGGCTACGGTATCGCCATCGAATACTGTCCCAGGAGGCCACTTTTCATACCTCTTGCTCTACCATTGACGGGAGAACGGTTGAAACCGTGACTGTACCGTAATCCCGTCCGGGACAACTGGGTCACAAATGACTATACCTATCTATATCAGCGGGGTCGATACCAGGGCTGTGCAATTTACGTTTTACGATTTTACGAATTTTACGATTTTACGACTTTTACGATTTAACGACTAAAATTTTTACGTCGTAAAATTTAACGAAATGTCAAAAATTTTACGAAACGAAAAAAATGGTTAAAAACTGAATAATCGGTGAAACTATAGTCAAGAATTGTCAAAAAAATCAATCTTTGGTTACGTATACATATTTTTTCGAAGTATTTAGCTGTAATTTCTTGCTTATCGTCTGTCCATGGTATAAGATAGTCGTTTATGAACATTTGCAGGTTTCATATCTTTTATCACGAAATACATTTGGGACAATGTCATATAATTTTGACGCAAAATCCTTAACGAAAATTTTACGAATTTTACGAGAAAAAAGTCGTAAAATTACGTTTTACGAAAATTTTACGAAAAAGATTTTACGCACAGCCCTGGTCGATACCCCTATACACAAGTTTTGTCGGTATCGAAATTTTTAGCCTGTGCCGACCCTTGTTCGACTCTTACGCAAACGACAAATAAGTAATTGTCATGACTTTATTCATTAAAATTAAAGGCAAACTCTAATTTAACTCTCCGCTCTGGCAAGGCTCTAGACAAAGAAAGTCAGAGAGCATTGATAGTGCGGAGAGTTTCAAATTAGATCGGGAGTTTAGTTTAAGGACTACGAAAAGGTATTGCGAAATCTTTGAGAAATATCCATCTTTATCCTACGTGTTAACTCTACGTATTCATTCGTCGCAATTCTCGAATATAGTACGATATCGCTTAAAGATGGGAAAAAACCTCATCAAAAAACGGTTGTGTTATATTTTTTTTCAAATGCCAACAACTTTCTAACTGATGAAATTTTCTAAACAGTATTAAATATATTACCCCCATGAGAAGTTCTATTGCGTCGTCAATATCGTTATCTTGCTTGTATTGCTTAGTGTAGTAACTGAGGGTATTCAAGCAGGTTGAAGCATTCGCACGACTACAGATCTGAACACCCTCCTTCATCCAAGGATATGACGAAAAATCTTGCAATTCAAGCTGCGTTCCTAAAAGAGAGATTTGAACATAGCGACAAAAATGATAAGCAATCGTTAGAAACGAGAGAGAATCAGAGTCAGAGTCAGAGTCACTAACCTTTTAGGCACACAGTCTGCATCTTGTCGTGTTTTTCCATAATGATCTTCATATGTTCAATACCTATCGAACTTTGCTCCTCATATACATCAGAAATGTCGATGGATTCGAGCTTAGGCCATGGTGAAGCTTTTTCCTTTAGTATTCTCTCACAAATTAATGATGTTAAAGTGATCCTGAAAGCAAAATAATCTAATTTCCATTTCAAATGTGGGCACGTAGTCTGAAAATATGAGCGTACCCATAGTTTGTGGCCTTTCCAATATCAAGCACTCTAAGATCCTTTAGACTGGCTAAAGTGTATGTTAAGTCTTCCAAATTCATATTCAATTTAAGCTCGCAAAGTCCAAGTTTCATCAATTGCTTGGCTTGAATGAGACAAGCTATACTAGAAAGTAGAGGACACGAAGAGACGTCGAGCTGGAGAAGTTGAGGAAGTCCCTGAAGAAAATTTGAAATTTTGACATTAAATGTGTAAAGGTACATTCCGTTATTCAAGGCACACGAAGACCTGAATCATATCAGTGCTAGGTAGAATTAATTATTCGTAAAAAAAGTACAAAATCTCGGGATCACTGGCGATTTGATAATCCGATAAACCCCTGTCACCTTCCCCAAATCCTTTCCATCATTATTATTATTATTTCGCTTATCGCTCCTGTATTTGCTGTCTCACCTGTCACGGGCGTATCAAATAAATAAATAAAATAAATAAATAAATAATTTTCGGGTTGCGGGTTGCGGGTTGCGTGCCCGAAATGGTTCGTAAAATCATTGCGAGGCCACGCCCCTTTGTCATGCCACCTCGGCTCCACTTCAAACCCGTAGCGTGCGCCCATACTCCAGAATTCCAGATCGCTTCAAAAGTGGGCGGAGCTAGCAGCTAGGAAGATCAAAGATCACTCACTCCGTGATCATAGTTTATCCCTAAACTAGCTTGTCCCAGTTGCCTGAGCATTCTGATTACCTAAATCTATTCAAAGGTTCTACTCCAAGTCCGAAATCGCTTCCCCTTGCCTGTGGGCAGGGCTGTTCGGAAAAAATATTTTCGTAAAATGGGAAATATCCGAATTTTTTTTAGGAAAATCGGAAATCCCAGCCATGGTTGTGGGCCCGCAACACCCGAATAGCCAACTCTACTGCTAGGCCAGTGATGATTCAACATGGATCAAAATTAATTCTTCTCCGCTATGATCCAAAGGAAATGATACGGTCAAAATAAAATAAAAAACAAACTTATTTATTTATTTATTTATTTTATCGTACACCGCAATGGTGTTTCATGAAGTACAAAATGTTCGAGTGCAAGAAAATATGCAAAGTATCAAAATTATTATAAGTGAGGGAAATGGATGGTTTGTTTCAAAGTGGCTTATTTCAAACTTGCTTCGTTTAGGTGTTTTTGTTTTTTTTTATTCTCACTTCTGTTTTCTTGTTAATTTTGTTCTTTTTTACTATTTCGATTTTAAACAAAACTCCGGTCTAAATCATCATGGACATGAGAAATTCGCCCCCAAATCTGGTTTGAACATTATCCAAAGCAAATATCAAACCTTTAGGATGTTATAGAGAATTTCCACAGTTAAATTCGTTGTGCGTGGCATAACGAGAGTGTCCAATGTTGTAAATAGATCAATCTAAACAAATTTTAAATAAATAATTCATTTAACTCATTCCATTTCAAACAACTTTGTCGACTGGATAGTGACGTTGTCACCATAAAGTTTGATATAAGAATCTAAACATTTGATATAAAAAATACAGGACCATGCAAAATTCCGGCCCCAAAATTTGAATCGCTATAACTTTCTTCGTTCTTGACCGATCGGCCCCCGGTTTGTTTTATTAAATAGTTTAACCATTGGAGAAAAAATGTTATTGATTATTACCTACGATGATGAAATGATTTCATCATTCTTGAAATGCCGAGGTGCGATCGTAAAAATAGTTTTATTCTCACGTAGATTTTTTCTGTTAGCCCAATTTTTTTGTGTGGAAAGAACAGCTATCGCTGAATGTTTTAAGCCATTAACCACGTTGCTTGCATATCGCTCCGAGGAATTAGCCAATTTCGCCTGACCTATAAAAATTTCGTAAAAATGTCATAACTCAGTCCGTAGTTGAGCTACAGGCCTCCAATTCAACAAGTATTATCACATGGTCATAGGGCACCACCAAGCCAATTTTGGAAGGATTACGCTGCTTGAAGTGAAAATTCGAAAGAAAATCCCATACCATATTTTGGGCATACGGTATTTCCCAACCGATTTTTCTAAAAATCTAAAAATTTGCCACGACGTGCCTAAACATCTACCTAACACATCTACAAAGTGGCGAGATTACAGGAGTTCAATTACGATTTTGCACATAAAAATACAATTGACAGTCAAAGTGGTCGGAACCTAATTTTGTTCGCTATGGAGAATTATTACGGGTCAATAACACAGTATTTCACATCAATTTCGATCGAATTTTGAACCAAGTGTTTAATAAGCACATCTCCTACAACTATCCTCAACTTAGTTCCATTATTGGACATTCCACCTTTTTTATCTGTCTCTTTTCTCGCAAAATTCCACTTTGACTGTCGATAGTATTTTTATGGGCAAAGTCGTAATTGAACTCCTGTAATCTCGCCACTTTGTAGATGTGTTAGGTAGATGTTTACGCACATCATACCAAATTTTTAGATTTTTAGAAAAACCGGTTGGGAAATACCGTATGCCCAAAATAAGGTATGGGATTTTTTTTCGAATTTTCACTTCAAGCAGCGTAATCCTTCCAAAATTGGCATAGTGGTGCCCTATGACCATGTGATAATACTTGTTGAATTGGAGGCCTGTAGCTTAAAGATGGAGGCCCTCGAATGTCTATGCAAATATGTAACATCATTTGTGCTAGAGATTAGTGATATGCAAGAAATTAGAATTTCCATTCGTGCATCCCTTGGTGTAGTGGTAAATGCGCTGTCTAGCTAGCGTAACGTCGCGGGTTCGAAACCTATTGCCGAACTTTTTCATTTTCAAAATTTCGCGCCTTTGCCTGTACATCAAGCATGATTCGTTCATGATTCTAGCGATCAATGAGCTGAATTAGCATAAAATAATCTATGAACGGTATGCAGAATCACTTTGGCTATATTTCTGTCTTCACAGTTTGTTCACGAAAATATTCCCCGTACACCACCTTTAACTACGGACTGAGTTATGACATTTTTACGAAATTTTGATGGGTCAGGCAAAATTGGCTAATTCGTCGGAGCGATATGCAAGAAACGTGGTTAATGGCTTAAAACATTCAGCGATAGTTGTTCTTTCCACACAGAAAAATTGGGCTAACAGAAAAAATCTACGTGAGAATAAAACTATTTTTACGATCGCACCTCGGCATTTCAAGAATGATGAAATCATTTCATCATCGTAGGTAATAATCAATAACATGAAAATTTTCTCCAATGATTATACTATTTAATAAAACAAACCGGGGGCCGATCGGTCAAGAACGAAGAAAGTTATAGCGATTCAAATTTTGGGGCCGGACTTTTGTACTGTATTATCATACCTTAGAAATAAAGCTTTTTGGTATTTCTTCGAAGCCGATTAGTACAAGTTCATTCAGTGTATAACATTCGCTAATCGATTCAGGAATTATCAATAATGCGTCTGAATGAATCAATATATAATACGCTACAGCAGAATCTCTCCTTGACATGGGATCCCCGGGTGTCTCGGGGTGTCCCCTACATTTTTTACCCTGTAAATAATGAATATTAGCACTTAAAATTGTTTTTTGCGTTGTTTTACTCCAGATTTAACCGAATAAATTTTTCAAGATTGAAATTTTCTAAATTACGTAGAAGAAGAAAATATTGATAGTTTTAATTTCTATCAATTTTTGACAAATGCCGTGCGAAAATTTTGATTTTGAATGCTCACACACAACCACAAATTCTATTTCGAAATTACTTTTTCCAAGATATCTATTCTTTAACAAAATTTACTAGACAAACTATAAAAAATTGCAATCTTTTCGTGATAAATTCGGTCAAATTCAGAGTAAAGCAACGCAAACAATATGAAGAGCTGATATTCATTGTTCACAGTGTAAGAAACCTTGGGGACAGAGGGGACATTACGCGAAAAAAAAGAATGTAAGCCGCTACCTTTTCGAGTACTAAATCATTGACAGAATTTTGAGAAAAAAATAGATAGACATACCCACGAAGTCATCAATTTCTACTTCGTCAGTAATTTCTTGATCGAAGTCATCCCACTCCGTATTCCTGTATAAACCTGCATTTTATAATTATCATCTATTTAATCAATCAGCTTTATAGCCATAAGCTACATTACAACTCGTTCTTTTTTTTTTGTTTTTTTGTTTTTTTTTTGAGTTTTTTTTTCATGCGCGCCACTGCGAACATTATTCTACGCTTATTATTGTTGCCGAAAAGTAATTAAAAGATATGTGGTGCACAAAACTCGACCGTGATGTACTGTATTTATTAACTTGTAACTTTTAAGGAACATCTTAAGGAGCTGTAGACGGATATTGCAACAAAATAAATGAATTTTATTTAATTTAATATAAATTAATTTAATTCACATACTGCTAAAGAACAGTCAACTCACAATCCAACTTTCCGTATAAAATCAATTTCTTGAGTCGATGTTGGAAAATGGTTGATATTGTACCGTAGTCTGATTCGGTGAGTCTAATCTCTGCCTGAAATTTGTGTTTCTAACTTAAACAGATAAATGTAAACTAAATGGCATCTCCGAGTAAGCCACGGAGTCTCAAGGGAAGTATCAAACTTTAGGGAGGAGATTCTGAAATCGATCTAATCAACGTGAATAGGTAGGTGAGTAATGCACAACAGTAGTTTCAAAAGTTGCTATGATGATATACCAGATCCGGGAAATAGATATATCGTAGTACCATGAACCCTGGTTCGACTTCCCGCTGATGCAACTATTTTTGCCGAGATTTCCACACTTTCTTTTCTTTCAATTTCATTTTTTCAACCTTTTTTGAACTATACACATGAAATCAAGTATTGCTAGATAAGAAAGAGTCGCACCAGTGGTGTCATGGTCCGACGAATTATCGATTTTCAGGGTCTGATAGATAATCATAACATGTTTTGGAACTACTTTTGAGTGTCCCATAAGAAAGTGAGATAGCGGTGGGAGTGAGAGAGCACAAAGAGAGAAAAGGCAGGGCTTCTGAATCGCAGTGGGGGGGGCAAATATTATTCTATACCATTTTCAAGATCATAAATGATATACATAAAATGAATTTATGGGGAAATTTATCATTTTTGGATACTGTTTTTTTTGAATATTGTTAAGTTTTCAAGCTCTTGCATGGCGAGTTGTCATGAGAGAGAGAAGTGAAATAGCGCAGACAATAAGAGAATTCCATGATGGGACATACCGTGATTGTTTTTGGCATTTTGCCAAGTTTACAACGAGCGTTTCCATGTGCATGTTAAGAATGTACCAAAGCTACAACGCGATCTCCTAAGCTAACTACAAATCTATGCTAAAAAAACAGTGAAATGTACCTCGGTAATAGTAAATCTCTTTGTGTCAAGTAGTGATAAGGAAGAGTTTAGACGACATTTCCAATTCAAACTACGAATTACACCATTTGAAATGGAAATCGGTAGCGGTGAGTCAAATTGAGGCATTCGTTTGGCTATAATAAGATCAGCAAACCGATCTATTGTTATCTCCTCGAGGCTCTTGTGGACAGACATCTGAAATTAATAGTATTTTGAACTTTGATTATTTTCCTTTCAGGAACCCATTTCCTGTTAGACTACCGTCAACAATGAAGGATGGTTGAATCCCGTTTTCGGGATTCAAAAAATGATGAAATATAAAGAGGGCGAGGCGGATGCCAGACGGGTTTGGTGGGATGCATTAGAGAAGGTGTGCGTGCGAGATAATATATTAATAATTTATGTGTTTTGCAAGAAAACACGGTACATAAAATTGATGATGAACATATGACAACATTATAAAACTATAAAACGTGAAGGTTGAATTATGAAAAGAGATAGCATGCAATGATTCACTCTGTCACCCCTAAATCAAACAAGTTTTTTTAAAGATAAAAAAGACAAAAAAAGACATTGGTATGTTATCCTCCTTTCTACTCGTAAAAGAGAGAGCTTGGACATAGAGATGCCATATTATGTCGTCATATCTAGCCCCTCCCCCAGCCGCCCGAGAAAATATCTGTTGACCCCTCTCCCTCTCCCTCTCCCTCTCCCTCTCCCTCTCCCTCTCCCTCTCCCTCTCCCTCTCCCTCTCCCGTCTTGTTAGGTCATATTTATTCCCTCTCCCTCTCCATAACTGTACTTTTACCTATCTGTTGACCCGGTTCTATCCCTCTCCCTCTCTCTTACCTACCGTATGATGGCGCGATAGACTAGAGAGTGTGGTGGCATGAGAGAGCTGAAAGAAAGAGGGGGGGGGGGGCGTTAAAAAACAGTGTGAATGGGAATCGAACCCAGTCACATAAGAAATAGTAGGCTGCGCATTTTACGCTTTACGATTTTACGAATTTTACGATTTTACGACATTTTATGTCGTAAAATTTTACGAAAGTTAAAAATTTGTCGAAACGAGAAAAACATGGCCGAAAACTGAATTATTGGGAAAAATATTTTCAAAAATTGGCGGAAAATCATCTTTGGGGATATACTGTTTTATCGTGGATTTGCTGTAAAAATGAAAGAAGTTTTAAATTTTTTCTCTCCGATTTGGATGATACTTTTTTCATTAATCACAATAAGGAAAGGAGAAGAAACAACTGGATAGTGACAGAGTGAGGAACAGAAGAAGAAGAGCGCTTCTGGATGATTTGCTCATGGATTTGGAGGAGGATGAGATTCAGATCGAGGAGGGAGTCGATGTGGAGGAGGATGATAGAGACGATGATGATACAGTGTGTAGTTTCCCAAAATTGGTGAGTTTTATAACAATCAATAGTACACTCATGGCACAGTACGAGAAAAAATTTAAGAACGATTCATCAACATTGACAAACGTTGCATTAAAAAACACGATGTTAGAGTTAAAGTAATGAAAGAATGGTTTTAAAGTAGGTTGTGTTAGAAAATAAACTATGTAAAGACTGACTATCTAGAGATAAAAAAACGATCCAGTGTTTCGGCCCTGGTCCATGTTCCGTTCTTATGTTGCATTCTTTTTGGCTGTTACTGTATGTGGGCACCTCAATTCGAGCAAACTGAGAGCAGAAGAAGTCGAGAAGATAATGAAGGCCAGAACGGATATCATCCGAATGTCACACGAGGATGAAGTGAAAGTACATGAGAAGGATCTGACTATCTCCTCCGATGCAATCTACAACTGGATGAAGGAAAACCGAGATGAACACTCTGTTCACGGATGAGGCCCCTGACTTGCCTACATCCCTCGTTTTCGATCAGTGATGTTGATAATTTTATATTGATTGCTTGCTTTTATAACAGTTTCTCATGTATAATGAACAATAAAGCCAATTGGGTTGTTTTTAGCAGTACAAAGAAAATTTCCTTTCCGTTCATTCATTGGAATCAATGAAAAAAAAGAGAAAGTGTAGTGATTTTCCTCGAATAACTCGAAAAAGGGTTGGCATAGCTATTCGATCATGAAAGAACTGTTTCTTCGCTTTTCCGATAGCATCATTTCCCTTTTTTAAAGGTGGAGACCCGCGAATGATCATGCAAATCTTTTACGTCTCGCTTATGCAAGTGTTTAGTGATATGCAAGAAGATAGGGAGACTACTTATCGTTCCCTTAGCGTAGTGGTAAAACTGACTAGAAAGCGCATGGTCGCGTGTTCGAATCCTATTGCCGAACTTTCCTATTTTCAAAAAGCGCGCCTTTGCCTGAGTTTGCTAGCATGATTCATTCATGATTCTAGCGATCAATAAGCTGATTTAGCATAAAATATATAGTGTACGATATGTAGAACAACTTTTGCTATCATTCTATAGCGAATAAGTCTCGAGGGACTTTTCGGTGTGTGGCTATTAGGTGTATAACTAGCAAATACGATTTGTAATTGATTATACAATTTTATCGTTTTAGGAGACTAGAAATACAAAAGATATATAATGAATAAAAGGTTAGGTTACAACAATACAAGCTTGATTTGGTCGACGACGTAGATTATTAGGACATCAGTTGATTCCTATTAGGACATCTCACGACTCGCACCTCAAACTTGGGTAATTAAACAACAATACGAAAAAGGGGAGCAAAACGGGGACATGAACGATTCGCATAATAATGATATGAATAGCGAAAGAACAAAGGGGGCAAGACTATCAAAGGGATAAAACGATGATAGGAATGAAGAGCGAAGACGACATCAAGAAGAGGAGTGATGACGGAACAAATAGGGCATCGATGAAGAGCGAAAAAGGAACGAAAAGGACATCAATGAACGACGGCTAAGAGGACGAACATCGAGAGAGGAAAAGGAATGAAAAGGACATCAACGAGCGAAAGACTAGAGTTGATAGGTTATAGACAAACAGAATATATGGACAATTCGTGAGAGATACACGATATATTCGGACTTGACGAGCAATAGATGGTGAGAGAAGAATAGGTAAACGTGTGAATGACATAGAAGAATGTGCGGTACACGATATAAGGATAATATGTGGTAAAAATAGTAAGGAGAAGAGACATACGTGTCAAAAGGTTGAAGGAAATGAGAGAGGGTGATGAGAGAATGCCAAGTCATCATAGCGATTTGCATATTGCTCATTTCTACCATAGTCAAATATTGTAAGACCGGGTGAGAGAGTGCGCTAGTGCGCTAGAGCGTGCGCTAGAGCGCAATTCTGACTCGTGTTCGTTTCAGTAGTGATCATGATCGCTACACTCCCGCCCCAGAAAAGGAGTAGAGCATAGAGGATAGATGAACATACACAACGATATTGATGTTAGATAAATATGATCCACTAAGCTGGTATTGAGGATACATAAATATAAGGATAATCATGAAGGAGAAGGATAAAGATCAAAGATCATAGATCAAAGATTAAAATAGTGTGGATATGAATAGGAATGAGTTGTCGATTTAAGAAAGGTTCATAAGCTTATAGAGATCATATTATCGTCTTGAGGTAAATCGCAGAGAATTCTCGTAGAAATACTATTAAGTTTAAAAGGGCGGATGATAGAACTTAACTTCATGTAGTAACCATAAGTTTATGAATCTTGAATAGGATATAGTAGAGTACTTTGAAATCGAATTATTAATAGAAGGCACTTATCATATGATATAGTAAAGGATAATAGCTAATAGGAGTCCAATAGACTTCCTCCCCACTACAAGAATAGTGTGATAACTTTATAGTATGTAAGTGGAAATTATCGAGCTGTGTGAATAGTATAGATAGAGGATAAGATAATAGAGATGAGAATGTAGTAGAATGGTACTAGAATAGAGTAAGAGTTGACGGTAATTTAATAAAGAAAGGTTAGATGTAATGATTGAAGAGATTATATGATAGCGGACGACATTAATGATGACTACAGAAACAGTAGTCCAATCAAGTAGTCTTAAGGTGGCTTTAGAAGACTTCGCCTTAGACCATGCCGTCATAACACTCGTCTTCGGTTTCACTACTTCTACTCTATCATGATTATGAGTTGTATTATCATAAGAAGGTAGATTACATGTACGAACTGATATTTGTAATGGAATAAATAAGTGATATGGTCTTTCAATCATACGATCGGATAGAGATCCAAGAGTTACTTCATTACTTTCAACTGACAACACCATATTATCGATATAAGTAGAATGATCTATTTGAGATATTGTCTGATCATTATCATGATCTGCTTTAGCCTTATTCAAATAATATCGAATAGTCTTGAAGAGAGTATACGATGATTGATTAATATCGAATGGAGTTACATTGAATCGATAGTATATGATATAATCGTGAGATGATGATGAAGATAGATAATTAATCCCTAATCGAGTAGTTATCTTATCTGGAGGAAGAACTGATTGATGAGCTAAGTAATGGATGATAAATCGATCTAATCGATATCTTGATAGTTCTTCAATGTGACCTATGGATTGTTGATCTCTTATCCATTGATCATGAAATGATCGATGGTCTTGAATCGTGGATAGTTTGGTCAAATTGTGATCTAGAGATTTGCATACCATTGCATAATTATCATAATTATCAGAGAGATGATTGTCTCGTAGACAATACTTGACTGCATATTCACTATAATTATATTGAATGGTATCAAATAAAGGATAGTCAACAAGAGCATCTTCATGTTTTCTCACTTGATTCTCAGTCACAGTTTCTAGTTGAGACGATGGTTCGATAGCTAAGGATCTTTCATTTGTAGTAATGATGTCATTATCATTTAACAAGTTAGTTGAGACAACCGATGGTTCATCTATTAACTGTTCACTATCGGTATGAATAGAGACATGATTAATATGTGAGATGATATCATCATAAGGAGTATCTTTGGATTTGTTCAAATGATATGAATTCTCTGAATCGATCGATGGTTTATCGATTAACTGTTGGTTACCAGAATGAATAGAGATATGATAATTATGCAAGGTGATATCGTCATTAGGATTATCTTTGATGGCTGAACGAGTTTGTCGTCCACCAATTACGTATCCAAATGCTGATTCATGTAATCGAAGACCACTAGGTAGTGTGTATGAGGACAATGAATAGAGAGTATCAATAGTGTTGTGAACACCTAACAATATTTCAGGTTCTATTCTTCCTGATCGATTTGGAGTATCAGATAGGTAGATATTATTGTTGCTGATGAACACTCTGTCTTGTGAGGATAGCTTAGTAATGAATATCGGGTTGACTACAGGGCCATCTATAACTAGTGCTTCTACTTTATATCCTTTTCTATCTACAGTATTGAGTGTAAATGAAGCGATATCATAGGATTTCTTGCTTGTATTCACTCCAGTAGCTAGATTCAGTCGAAGTTGCTCAGTACGTATAATGGGTATCTGTAGATTGTCAACTAAGGATCTACTTATCAATGAAACTTCAGCTCCTGTGTCTAGTAGTGCATGTACTTTCTTATGATGATATAGATTAGATATGGAAGGAGTGATAGTATCATTATAAGGGATCAAAGAGGTTCTTATAGTTAATAATCGATGACTATCTTTAAGAGTTGATGATGTTCCATTCGTAAGTACAGAAGCTGTTGTGAGTGAGTTATCAGGTATTTGAGAACATAAGGCTATCGAATGTGTGCCATTACACCTCTTACATCTTTTATTACATGAACTTGTCAAATGATCTGGAGATAAGCAACAATAACATAGATTCTTGGAGGATATTATCAGTTTACGATCATTGAGTGAGGATACTTTTCTACAACTAGATGAATTTGTGTGGTTGCCACAAAACACACACGTATTTTTGTTGAGAATAGGTGGTGATTGTATAGACTCCTCAATATTATTTGTATTCAGGTGAGTATTACAATTAGGAGGTTGTATCTGATCATTCATATCGGAGAAAGAAACTCGATCATGAATATCATGGAAGGATAGATGAGACATATTATTATTTAGATGAGAAACATTAGCAGAAGTATATGCTCCAGAGGCTATATTAACTCTAATATCTTCTCTTATATGTTTCAATAGATATCTGAGGGCTTCATCAGCCTTGAATATATTGTTGGCTCTATGAATGGATTGTCTATAATGTAGATTGAATTTATTAATAACAGTGAAGGCTGGAAGTGAGGAGTTCATATCATAATACTTCAATTGTTCCACTAAAGCTAATAGTTCTCGTGCCAACTCTAATTGATGCTGTGGATTCTCGGACTTAGCCTGAATACTATGTATCGATTGATGAAGAGCTGCTAATGATTCTCTTGCATCACCATATTCATGTCTAAGTGCATCTATTGCCATAGAGAGACATAAGCCATTAGGAGGGTACATTTGAACAACAGATAGAGCTTCACCACTAAGGTGCTTCAAGAGATAGAGATGTTTCTCAGTATCAGTCAATTCTGATCGATTCACGTACACACTATGAAATAGGGAAAGGAAAGTAGCAAAAGAAGCTCTATTTTCACCACTAAAGGATGGTATTTGTAGAGGATCAAGAGGTGGTTTCATTGATTGATTAGCTGATGACGTGTACATAGACTGTCTAAGTAATGGTGTAGGAAGTGTAGGAAGTCTATTATCGATTTGTCTAGCTGACGTAATGGATATTCTGGGCAAAGGTTCCGGTGTGATATTATCGATTGGTCTAGCTGACGTAATGGATCTTCTTGGCAAAGGTGCCGGTGCGATATTATCGATTGGTCTAGTCATAGAAATAGGTTGAACAGTAGCGATAGCGGTATTGATAGATGAATTCTTACGACGATGATAATGTCTAGTCGTACTAGTACTGGATCTACTTGTGCTGATCTCGCTCTCTCTACTTCGAGTACTACTAATAGAGTTATCACGTGAATCCTTAACTTCTCTAGTTCTACTAACAGTACTACTAGATTCATTACGTTTAGTCTTAGTCTTAGATCGTTTCTTTCTCTGTCTCGAATCGCGACTAGGAATCCTTTCTATTGATCGATTGAGGATCAGAGTACTACTGGTACGTTCTAGTGCTGATTTAGCATTGGATATCAGGGAATCGATACTTGAACTAACTGATAGAGTTGATCTGATGATGGAATTGGAAGGATCTCGAGAGTGTTGAAATCGACGTAGATACTCGGACTCTGCTAAGGAGTTACTTTCTGTAATGAGGTGAGATAGATCATCTTGATGTATTTTATACGAGGAGAATTTGACCTCCAAACTGGATGCTAATGATCGATACTGTCTAGATAGACTATTATAGTCGTTTATTGTATCACATTGAGATATATCATCTATCAGGTTTTCCATTTCCTTCAGTTTAGCTACAATGAAAGCGAGCTCAGCATCGAGCTCTTCATAATTAGCACTATATTCGCTTTCGAAAGTCATTATAGGATAATGAATTGATAGGATAATAGGATATATTCTATAGTACTTGTAGGATAAAGTTGACTAATAGGATATAGAAGTTTGCCTGCTAGAGCAAGAGGAGAATAGGTTGCCTGCCTTGGCAATAGGAGAATAGGTTGCCTGCCACGCGGAATTGGATTAATAGTTTAGCCTTTGCACCATATAGCGAATAAATCTCGAGGGACTTTTCGGTGTGTGGCTATTAGGTGTATAACTAGCAAATACGATTTGTAATTGATTATACAATTTTATCGTTTTAGGAGACTAGAAATACAAAAGATATATAATGAATAAAAGGTTAGGTTACAACAATACAAGCTTGATTTGGTCGACGACGTAGATTATTAGGACATCAGTTGATTCCTATTAGGACATCTCACGACTCGCACCTCAAACTTGGGTAATTAAACAACAATACGAAAAAGGGGAGCAAAACGGGGACATGAACGATTCGCATAATAATGATATGAATAGCGAAAGAACAAAGGGGGCAAGACTATCAAAGGGATAAAACGATGATAGGAATGAAGAGCGAAGACGACATCAAGAAGAGGAGTGATGACGGAACAAATAGGGCATCGATGAAGAGCGAAAAAGGAACGAAAAGGACATCAATGAACGACGGCTAAGAGGACGAACATCGAGAGAGGAAAAGGAATGAAAAGGACATCAACGAGCGAAAGACTAGAGTTGATAGGTTATAGACAAACAGAATATATGGACAATTCGTGAGAGATACACGATATATTCGGACTTGACGAGCAATAGATGGTGAGAGAAGAATAGGTAAACGTGTGAATGACATAGAAGAATGTGCGGTACACGATATAAGGATAATATGTGGTAAAAATAGTAAGGAGAAGAGACATACGTGTCAAAAGGTTGAAGGAAATGAGAGAGGGTGATGAGAGAATGCCAAGTCATCATAGCGATTTGCATATTGCTCATTTCTACCATAGTCAAATATTGTAAGACCGGGTGAGAGAGTGCGCTAGTGCGCTAGAGCGTGCGCTAGAGCGCAATTCTGACTCGTGTTCGTTTCAGTAGTGATCATGATCGCTACACATTCTGTCTTCACAGTTTGTTCACGAAAATATTCGCGGGAGTCCACCTTTAAATAGTCGTTTGCACCATTTTGAGTGCAGATACGATCAAAAAAACTGTTAAGGAGAAAAAAAAGGCCAAGTCTCTTGTCCTCTACTAAACTGCATTGGAGTGACAGAGATACGTTAAATGAACAAATATCGACTTTGTACGTGATCTGAAAACTTTTTTCTGCAATAATACGGATGATTTCAAGAGAAAATTTTCGAGAACGTTTCACCTTTTTCTTCTAAAAATTTGAATTTCGCGTTTTTCGCCCTTCGCAGCGAACGGGTCATGAACAACTTTTTCGGAAAACATTATATTACGGTTAGAATGACACTTGTCAGCTCGCTGTACGATAAAAATCAACCGAGTTATGATTAATTTCAGAGAGATCACAAAAATCGATAGTTTGAAATTTTAGCCAAATCATGTGGTTAGGCCTTCTCATGACCCCCAACCACACCAACTAACCGACTTTCATCGAAATCGAAGACAAAAACTTTCCTAGTGGCAGAATCAGCCGTTTTTGCTACACTTTTACAAGAGACCCGTGATAAGATCATTTTCATTTCATCCAATTTTGAAGATTTTTCAGCACACGTTAACAAAAGAAAGCAAAAATTTGTCAAGGAAAAATTGCTATAATAGTTGACAATTGTTAGGCAGAGTTTTTCTTTCGCTGATCTTCGTCTAGGATTCGAACTTTCTCACCGACCAACCGCTCGGATTGGTCGTCCGACCTGTTATCCACTAGTCTATGCTTCTTTATTAACAAACATTTCAAATGATGTAGATAAACGTTCCCGGTCCATTCGAGTGCACTCCTTATATATAGTGATTTTGGCTCCGCCCATTTAACTTCGCGGGCTTGGACACCCGCTATAAACTCGAGCACACCCAAATATCTTTATACTGCCTGATAAGGGATTAACTTCCTCCTGACGAGAAAAAGACGGTAGCAGCCGTACGTATAATATTTCATCAGCAGTTCCTCGAGAGGTCATTCATGATGATATCGACGATCTTCTTATGACCTTAATCGACGACGATGGTGAAATGAAGATTATACCTGTTGAAGAAGAGATTACCATAGATTAAACGATTGAAAATTAATAAGGTATTTGCTTTATACTAATATTCCATTTGCTCATTTTCCAATCTTCGATCTTCATGTTTTGCACTTTTATCGAATATACAAGGCAAATGAACAAAATATAACCACTAGCTAAATACCCAAAAGTGGTTCGCACCTTGGAAAGCTTCGTAGGAGTTAAGACGCAGAAAGTAAAGGAGACGAGAAGGCTGACTGCAACAAGTGAAAAGAATAAGAATAGAAAAACAAAGTAAAGATCAAAGATCAAAGATCACCTTTAAAAGGGGACAAATGGAGAAAGGAAGAGTAAAGAATGATAACCAACCGAGAAGAGCACATGAAGGGAATGAAAATGAGACCACGTAGGACATGATTATGAAACTCTCCACTCTGGCCACACTCTCTCGCTTTCTTTGTCTACGAGAGAGCATTGCCAGAGCGGAGAGTAAAATTAGCTCGGGTTGTGCAATTAACATTTAGCATATATTG
The DNA here is from genome assembly GCA_943737045.1 of Parapristionchus giblindavisi. NCBI lineage: Eukaryota > Metazoa > Nematoda > Chromadorea > Rhabditida > Diplogasteridae > Parapristionchus > Parapristionchus giblindavisi. The sequence goes on from CALSFV010000411.1 coordinate 143,045, forward strand.
ATTAGTACCTAGAATACATCGTTCATTCCATTCTTGCCTCCATTTCATTTCTACACTCTGCATTCGTTATGAACGGTAGTTCTCAGTCAAGCACTCGCTCAGATGAGCCCTCAATCATCGAGGAAACCTCCAAATCGATCGATTCCTACGTGCATTTAAGGCCACAAGATGTTGTCAAGTAGGGTTTATTATGCTGGCACTACTTCAGAACACCGAACCAGTCTAAAAAGTATACTATAAAATGCCCATTCGCTATGTTTAATTTATGTTTTGCCCCCTTTGGGACAGATCCCGTGTACTGAAGTAGTGATATTACGCTTTGAAAATATGAATAATTAAAATTAAAATACAATATAAAATTAATTTAAGAGCAGTGAATGAACTCGCAGTGTACACTAAGTCAATGTGCAAATATCTGATTCAGAAGTCTTTGCGTTAAATGAATCAGGTATATATATTTATCACATGCTCACGCATGAACGATACAGTCGAAAAATTGTGAAGTAATAATTAATCGTGTAGTGGTTATCACGTCTGCTTTACACGCAGAAGGCCGCCGGTTCGATCCCGGCCGGGACCTTTTTGACATTTGCTCCACGGCTTGTAACTGTGTAGTGGACCCGTTATTCTAATTTTATCTTACCTTAACTTCTAAGTATACATCCTTTAAAAATATTTATATATCACTAGCTACTTTATTTATTTATTACGAATGCGAGTATATTATGTGAAATAACAAAATATTAAAATAACTATAAACGAGCATGTCGGTAAACAAAGAAATGCAACCGACCAAAACGACTAAGTCTCACTGTATCATTGCTCTATTATTTTTTTCTCGTTTGCTTATTGACTCAATCAATCCAACCCCCAACAACGACTTGATTGATATAAGCGATATGGAGCCGACACGAAACGAGAAACTGCAGGTGATCTTTGATCTTTCTTATATACATTAACCAAAAGACACTTTAATGAAAGATAACGAAGATGTTGACAATCGGACAGATAAATAAAATGAGCAGTACAAGAAATTGATCAGTTATTTTAAAAGTTGATTCTGATCTCGGGTTGAGTAAGTAAACGAGCCGCTCGCAAGCAGAAACTGATATTAAAAGGAATTTATTCCGGAGATGATCTAGTAATGGTACTAACAAGAGTTATATATATATAATGAGTTATATTGTTATAGGAAGGGTGAGATTCACTGTTTCGGCCTGATATGCCTGTACTGGAAATGAGATCGAGTCGGCAAAAGTGAAAAAAAGACATTGTACAAAGGAACAACTGGAGATAGGGGATGGATATTACCGAGATTGGGTTATTAATCTATTGACCCATCCTCCTCCTCCTCCTCCTTAAGTGTTTCAGAAAGACAAGAATACAATTCTTTCATTTTCTTATTCTTCAGCAATCTCTTCGATTCGAGAGCCACGAAGCGCTCCAACACTTCTTCGACTCCTTCCGAATTTAAAATACTGTAAAAGACAAAATAATAAAGGCGCACAACAAGCTATGTTGGAACTCCTCTGGATTTCAAAACTATGTAAAAGACAAAGGTTGAAAAACACCCCCCCCCCCAAGCTATTTTGAACTCTGGCAGTTTTCGCTCGCTTTATTTGTTTACGAGGGAGTGCTGCCAGAGCGGAGAATTTGAAATTAGCTCGGGGTTTGCCTTTAAAAGAGAACTCACTCTAAGTAATCGCAATCGTCGGAAAGAGAAGCGATTGTTATTGAGTAGAGGGCGAACATTTGAACTCCGGGATAGGTTGTGTTAAATAGGAGATTAAAGATTGGAATGAATGTGCTGCAATAGATTATTATCACATCCCTTCCCCGACGTGTGCCACAAATTGGAAAGAGAAATACGTGTAATCCACGGAGCATAAAACCTGTGAAGTGTTATATCACAATGTTCTATAGGCTGTGAAAGCAAAAACGACCGCTCAACATAGAAACTCTCTCAAATGCAATCGTCTTTCGCTTGTCTCGCTATGGAAACAAAATGGCTTGAACCAGAATGCTGTGATATTTAGCACTTTTTGAGCTGAAAAGTGTTAAATATAACAATTCTCAGGTCTTGTGGTGATTATTAACATATTTTTTTGCTTATTCTGTTCAGAAAACAAAATGCGACATACGCGTGCCGTGTTTAAAGGGAACGTAACCTCCCTCAATGGTATTTTCGGCGCGCAATGGTTTCTCGTTGTTAGAAAACAGAGAAATAGTGTGCGCAATGAAGAGGCCATTAAGAGAGGCAACGCTCCCTTTAAGGGGGGGGGTGAGCGACTGTACAAAGCTATATTTCGTAAATAAATCGCAAATACAGTCATGAATATATAAATAATTCGTATAAGGTGACGGCATAAATAACGCTCGTTTTTTTCGGCCCCATAGATCCTATCACGAAGTGATCCATAAAAGTGAAGTCAATATCATCACCTATTTATTTTTTGATCATATTTATTTTCATGTGTCGTTGCATGCGTGCCCTTGTAGATAAAATATATGAGGCCGTTTGCGTAAGACTCGATTAAGAGCCGGCACAGTCAAAAAATCAAAATTTGGGGATCGGGGTTCTCAAGGGTGCTCATGACGAGGACGGTGTTCATTTTGCACCTTGAGCCACCTTTGAGGACAAAAAATTCAGCCTATTCGACTACCTTATTTTCTAGAAAATCAACTTTTAGTGCAGTCATTTAGCCGTTGGAGTGGAGGCAACGGGCGAGAGAATGTGGTGGTGCAAGAGAGCAGAGAGAGACGATCCCATCCACCCATTCCTTCCCATGTTGGTCGTCTGACTTGCCTCTATGCTCTCTCGTATCACCACACTCTCTCGCTTCTTGCAACCACTTCAACGGCGAAATGATTGCAATAAAAGTTGATTTTCTCGAAAATAAGGTAGTCGAATAGGCTGAAATTTTTTCTCTGGGAACGTGAAGCCATTCGGGTCCGATCCATGTACCTCGCAAAAACATTTTTGACTTTGAGAGAAATTCCAATTTTGAAAATTTCAAAAAATTTTTCAGGTAAAATGAATTGGACAGGCGTAATCGCCATCAAAAATTTTGATTTTTTGACTGTGCTAGATTTCACATTTTTTGGTCGAGTCTTACGCAAACGGTCTCATGTATAAATATATAAAATGCCAGGTAGATTGCAGAAGGTCATCCTTGCGAATGGAGAATATTACTCGAATCCAACATGCTTTGTTAAAATGCGATAAATTTTTTGGAAATTGAAAAATGAGCGTAACCTATGTCGTCACCTTATTATTATTAATATATTATATTATAACTATACTTCCGTTACTAAGAATGACGGGCTCAATATTGCTTGACTAAAGTCTTTGTCTCAACAAAATGAAGGATGATGTCTTGTGAAGGATGACTATCTGTTAGATAGACAAGACTATCTAACAGATATTCCTGATCCCATCCCCGATGCGTCCATTTGAAGGAATAAAATATTATTATTATTATATCATTATTAAAATACCGGAAAATTCTGCTGATGCTCTGTTCGGATGCAGAAAGTTCTTCAATAGGCCAGGCTCTAACCCATTTTCTCTGAAATTTATCATTGTCGTTGTCATATGCACTTGGAAGATCATTGACTCACCAGAGTTTTGTCAATACACTTATTTTTGGGTTGCAGTTCATCCGAATATAGCGGTGATGTGATCGAAAAGGACAGAATGCCCACGGTGAGATATTGATTTAGACGATTATTGATCAGATATTTTCTGTTCAGCATGCTGAAGAAAAAAAGTAAAAATGTTTATATTTATGTTTTCTATATATAAAATAAGAGAAAAATGAGTAAGATAAAAAATCATGAAAAAGCCCTAGTCATAATTAAATATGATGACTCTCTGAAAATATTTTTCATAAACCTTAATTAGCTCGGCTTACTCGAAGAAATCGGCACCGAAGATGTCGAAAAAGGCTTCATGGTTTTCTGGCATCATCACAACTTTGTATACCGTCAATAGAATCTGAAAATTCGTGAAAATCAGAAACGATAATAAATTTAAGAAAAAATAATCATATAAATACGCTCTAAACTAATAATAAATTACTCACGTGTTCAACTGATGGGTTGGCGATAGATTCATCTTGTACTATTCTGTACAGAAGTTCAAGACCTCCGTTCCGAACAAATTGGAAAGACGACTCAGCCGACAAATCTACAATGGACACACAGGAATTAAAAAAAAAACGTTGTTTAAAAAGATTATTTCATTTAGGTTTAACGACCAGCGAATGTTCATGCAAGTCTATAAAATCTCTCTTGCCAAAAAAATTCCTTATCGTTGATAAAGCGCTTCAGGGATTGCGTTTGGTGTGGTTTGACGACGTCCTAATAATTTATATTTCGATTCCAATTTGTTTGGGAGTGGGTGCAATCGAATCCTTGCGTTTCACTCAAGTGAAAGAACATTTGACGAAACGCATTGCAGTATACCACACCACTTTAAGTAGACTTACGTTTAGCTTGAAATAGACTTACAAGTCGACTTCAAGTACAGACTTTAAGTACACTTTAAGTTTCGAAATACTAGGGCACATACAGTTTTATCCACGGAGCGTAAGACTTGTAAAGTGTTATATTTAACACTCCACAGGTTTTATGCTCCATGGAAAACCTCGTAAAGTAACGGTACTCCGTCACTCATATATTGCTTTTCTCTTCTATTAATTATGTTTTAACTGATAAATAAATAAATAAATAAATATAAACGGAAAATTACTCAGCATATTGCAGATCGTACAGAAGAAGTTAGTAGATCTTATCATAGATTTATCATATTGCTCACGTGCTCGATTGATTAGCACGGTCATGAGTCTTTCATCAATTAGGTACGATAAAGCTTTGGGGTTGTTTATGAGGATGTGTCCAACTTCATGCAGGATGTGATGCAAGCTGAACAAATTCGCGATTATAGTCTTTAAAAAAAGAAGTAAGTTTGTTTTGCTACTGTCCCGAAGCGTCTTCCTATTGCAGCGAGTTACCATCCATATGTCGCGCTTTTCCTTCCCATGCACTCAGAAAAAAAATGTGTTAAAAATCAGTTTCAGGTTCACCCGGAACACCTATGGGTGTGCATATTTTAAAACACTGTTGTTAAAACACTTCATTTTTCTGTGTGTGGCCGCGCGATGTCCCCGCATTCCACCTCTAATGCACCGTAACATTTGCCTTACGTGCCTACGTCGTAACCCCTCCGCCGCGTCGGACACGGGGCAAATGCAACGATGCATAACCCTTGCTTTGGCCCTACGCGGACCAAAGGAGGAGGCATAATTGGTGAATTTTAGGAGGAACACATTCGGGAAATTGCGCACACAAAGGAAGACTCTGCGGGATGGACAAAATAAAGTGACTTACTAGGTGAAATCTTTGCGCTCTATTTCATAATTCAAGAGAATTAAACAGAATCGATCGATGTCAAATGAACTGTGTTCCCGAACATTGGTGGTTAGCAGTCTGCTGCTCTGAAGTTTATTTATTTATTTATTTATTTATTCCATCAAATATAAATGTTCATAATCACATTATTGTTAATTATTTGTACATTTTAATTTTCATTAATTGATAAAATACCTCTTCCAGTATACGTATTGTTCCGCGGCCTTCAGCGATGTTCAGACAGCGCTCAAAGGATAAGTTCAACGGTTTAATACTCTCCATCACACTGAGCTGTTCGCGTCTGCAATCATGGATTTTTCATTTCAATCGTTCTATGGCCACTAGAACGGTCGATCCACAACAATTAAATATTACTGGATTCCCCCCCCCCCCCCCAATATATGCCCCCCCCCAATATATAACATTTAAATTTCATGAATTTTCACTAGTCACTTTTATGTGTTTCGTTTCGTGCATACGCACGTTGATAAAATATATAAAAATATATTTTTATGCAGATAAAAAGAATCAAAACAGTTATCGCATCTCACTTTATCTTAACATGCGTTCTCAAAACTCTCTGCTATCAAAAGTTTAAAATTTTATGTTTAAACATTTTAATTTTATGCATTGCTATCAGGTTAAAAATAGCGGAAAATCGAAATCGGAACCTTTCCACGCTCAAAAAAAAGAAAAAAAGAAGAAGAAAAAAAAGAAAAGAAATATAAAAGTACAAAATTTGAAATTTGAAACCGTCAAGGGCGTTGATATATTGTCATTATTATTTGACCCTCCCCGCTTTGTTCACACTCTGTCGCTCGCTTTGTCTGCGAGAAGTAGAGTGGACAGTCGATATAGCTCGGGTTGTGCCTTTAAGCTGCGCCCCGAGCATATTTCTCTAATTGTCTAATGAATCAATTTCTATTCTGTATTTGAGTGTGATATATCGAAATCTTTGAACTGACTCTGGTATTTTGAAACTTAAAGTCTACTTAAACTCTGCACTTGGAATAGACTTGTAAGTCTACTTCAAGTTAAACGTAAGTCTACTTAAAGTGTTGTGGCATACTGTAATGCATTTCGTCATGTTCTTCCACTTAAAGTAGACTTAAAGTCTACTTCAAGTCTGTGACGTTGTTTAAGTAGACTTTAAGTTTCGAAATACCAGAGTAGGAACTTACCGATTCAACTCCTCGATGATTGTCATGGCGCTGCTTATGATCGTATCATGACGACATTGCCTCATTACAGCCAGGCATGCTTCAACGCAGGCATTTACTTTCGATGGGTCAGTAAATTTATAGCGAATCTGTAATGTTTATCACGTGTTCTTGGAGAAAATCGATCGATCTGGGGGTGTTTGATGGTCACAAAAAGATGAATTATGGTTGCCTGAATACGAAAAATAATATACCCCGCTCCACATTATTGCGTGTTACACTTGTTCTATCGTACATATAAAAAGTTGGACTCCAAATGTGATCTTTGACCTTTAATCTCACGTAAAATAAACTTGAGATTTTCCTACCAAGTTATATACCATTCGAAAGAGTACAAAAAGATATGCTAGAACATAAATTTTCATTGGCACGCCCGTAATGCGAGAAAAATCAATTTTTGGAACATTTCTAATGTTCGAATAAATAAATCACCACTTTACGATAATCAAGAAGTATTGTTCTTAGAAAAGAAAATGAGAGAGAATTGATAGAGATTTTCAAATTAGCTCGGGGCGTGCCTTTAAAGGGGCTGAAACCTTTCTCAACGGTCTACGCTCTCTCGTTGTTAGAGAACAGAGAAATAGTGTGCACAATGAAGAGACCATTGAGAGAGGTTACGCTCCCTTTAAGGACTCATTGAAAACTGCACGTCTTTGTTCTTTTCTTACAATTAGCGCATATCGCGGAACGATAGGTATTGTCCGTATAAAATGTACTTGCATAATTGCAATGCTACTGCTGCTAAACAGAGGAAGAACTATCGATTAACTCCCCACTCTTTCCTCCTTTCTTTCCTCGCTCTCTCTGATCTACCTACTCTCTCACCGGTGCTCTCTCTATCTAAACATCGAAATTCATTGTGGTTGGCTACTCTCGTACCAAATAAACAAGTGTATTGTATACGGTCAATAGAGAGAGCTCAACGAAAAAAGGGGATATATTTTGTCCAGCACCAACAACTAGTGGAAATTCTCTCACAATCAATCGTATGAGATATATTACCCCTTCGATTTGATATAGTATTCTGTCAAGTTCATCTTGTTTATGTTGCTTAATGTAGTAATTGAGTGTATTCAAACTCGCTGAAGGATTCCCTGCATTACAGATCTGAACACTCTCCTTTATCCAAGGATAGGATGACAAATCTTGGCTTTCGAGCTGTGTTCCTAAAAGGCAGATTGGAACATGTAGAAAAAATGATCAGCAAAGTCTGATTCACTAACCTATCAGACACACAGTCTGCAGCTTGTCGTGTCTTTCCATAATGAGCTGCATATGCTCAATACCAATCGAACTCCGCCGGCTATGTACATCAGAAATGTCGATGAATGCGAGTTTAGGCCATGGCGAAGCTTTTTCTTTGAACATACTCTCGCAAATTATTGATGTTAAATTGATCCTGAAAGCACAATCATCTATTTTTGCCTTTAAAATCGCTGCACAGGACGCGCACGTAGAGAAAAAAAGGTGCTAGAACACCTCCACCCCCCTATGATGCGTCGAGCACAAGACTTGCGACACTGTGTATGCCCACCGCGTGTTACATTTAACACTTTATGCGATATTTTTACACTTAATAGGTGTTGCTATTCCAGAAGTAGTTTCGTTGTAGTCTCGTTTTCTCTGTGTGCGTAGTTTGAAAACATGAGCATACCCATCGTTCGTGGCGTTTCCAATATCAAGCACTCTAAGATCCTTTAGACTGGCTAAGGCGTATGTTAAGTCTTCCAAAGTCATGCTCAATTTAAGCTCGTAAAGTCCAAGCTTCATCAATTGCTTGGCTTGACTGAGACAGTATATATCAGAGAGTAGAGGACACGAAGAGACGTCGAGCTGGAGAAGTTGAGGAAGTCCCTGAAGGAATGTTGCCAGATTATTTAATCGTAATTATTTATAAATGAATGATTTCATAATTTATTATTAATATAATAATAATCTTTAGAGGCGAAGTGGCGTAGTGGTTCAACGAAATCTAGCATTATGTGCAAAATCCAAGGAATTCTTCTTTCACTCGATCCCATAGAGATGATATACCGTAATTTGTTGTGCTCAAATTCAACGTTTTATTCGCAATTTTTATTCCTGCTTTTGTTTTTTTTTTGTTAATTTTCTAACACTTTCTCTATTTAAGCCCAGGGCAAATCGTAAACATCAAACCTTTAGTATAATATTGAGTATTTCCACAGTTAAATTCATTGTACGTGGTATAACGAGAGTGTCCAGGGTTGTAAATACATCAATCTAAACAAATTTCAATTTGATAGCTTATTTCATTTCAAACAACTTTATCGGCTGGATAGTGGTGTTCTCCGCAGCCGATAACGTTTAATATGAAAATTTCATATACAATATATCGCAGAATACATACATTAGAAAGAAAGCCTTTTGGAATTTCCTCGAATCCGATTAGTTCAAGTTGATTCAGTGTACAACATTCACTCAAAGATTCAGGAACAGTGAATGGCCCGTCTGAATTAACCAAAATAAATATATAAATAAATTAACCGATTATTATTAATGGATACAACACAATCGTCTCGTGAAAAAAGTTTCAAAAAGTTATCGTAGTGACCAATACACCATAAGGCGCATCGTTAATTTATATTTTTAAATTTGCATTTAATTTTAAAATTAGTATGTATGCAAACCAAGATTTGTATCCGTTTAATATTTATTTATTTTCTCAGGCTTTCTAATCGTGAATTTTTTTCTTATATTTTTTTCTTGTATGGAACATCTTTAGGAACGTTGGTAGGATTTGCAACCGCAATCATTTAAAAAAATCATTTATAATTAAATTAATTAATTAATTAAATTAATTTAATTTAAATTCTTCTAGAAACAGCCAACTTACGATCGTAATCTCTCAACTTTCCATGTAAAATCAATTTCTTGAGTCGATGTTGGAGAATGGTTGATATTGAGTCATAGTCTGATTTGGTGAGTCGAATCTCAGCCTGAATTTGTTTTACAAACTAAAATGGATAAACATAAACTAAATTGCGTCCCCGCCTACACCAGTCCTCAGTTATGGACGCATCTACGAGAGAGTTTGCAAAGAGTAGACAACATCAAATTCAGTACAGCAGAATCCCCTAGTGAAAATGGGCGCGCCGAGTGACCCGGGGCGCCCATTTGGCCTCTCGATTTTTTACGCTTTGAAAAATGAATATTAGTCGTTCAAATTTTTCGCATTCTATTAGTCCAGATTTGACTGAATTTTTCAAGAAAAGTTTGGAAATTTAGAAATCATGTAGCCAGAGAGAAAATATTGAAAATTCTAATTTCTATCAATTTTTGGCAAATGCCGCGAGAAAATTTCATAAAACTCGCGCTTCTAACTCAAAGTGACTTCTTCTCCTTCTTTAACATTCGCGGGCCTCCATTTTTAAAACCAAAGTGATAGCTTACGCCCAAGTTTTAGAAGAGCGCATACAGAGAAAAGATCGGACATGTGATTATCAGGGGCAGTTTTTTGAAATACCATTTTGAAGATCATGAATATAATATCAAAGGAAATTTATTTATTTGTTACGACCTGCTATCGTATTCATGAACGTTGGCAAACTGTTTGCAAGCAAACGTTGCATGACGAGTGTTTGCCAAAAATCCTCCGCCTACGCTTATGACGTCAGGTTTGCCGGCAAACGGTTGACACCGTTCATGGATACCTATACTGAATCGGTTACTTTTGTTTTTGGAATAATGCCAAGTTGTCATGGTGTGACAGAGAAAAGGATAAAAAGAGAGATAGTACTCAAAATAGAAAGAGCGCAGGCGATGAGAGTACACCATTTTGGGCCATACCGTAATATTCTAAAATTTGCCAAGTACCTCGGTAATAGTAAATCTCTTTGAATCAAGTAATGATAGAGAAGAGTTTAAACGACATTTCCAATTCAAACTTCGAATTACTCCATTTGAAATGGAAATCGGTAGTGGTAAGTCAAATGTCGGCATTCGTTTGGCTATAATAAGATCAGCCAACCGATCTATTGCTATCTCCTCGAGGCTTTTATGGATAGACATCTGAAAGAAATATTTTAAGAAAATATAAGTTGAACTCCTTCCGTGCGCAGTTTTTGCGAGTCGCGCACGAAAGAATGTAGTTCAGAGCTTCTTAATATTTTAGTTTTTTGAAGGACCATCGATTGGAAAATAGGAAAGACGTGGTAAGTGGTAAGTTACAAACGATACTCTGTCCAGAATTAGAGAGAGTAAAAATTAAAAGTTAAAATAGGAAATATTGTCTTGGAGAGGAAAAGACGATAATTAATCTAAAAGAATGCAGTGTTCAGGTCATGCTACTAATGTCTATCACTACTTTGGCAGATATATGGCCTGTTAGGTCAAATTCAGTCCCTGCCCAGCCATCTCGTCGCCAGAGAGAAAATCTGGTGCCCTGGTTTTCTCAATTCACCCACTCTTCACTCTCGCTCTCTCCTCACACTCTCCAACTCCCTACTATTACCGTATTCACAGAGAAAATTATCTTACGGGATGTTCTGTTATAAGAAATTGACTGCTTAGAATATAACACAAAACGAATATCTTACTTTTCAAGATATTTCTTATTAAAGCAAAAAAAATTCAAATTATCTGTGTGTACCAAATTTGCCCCTTCTTTTAAACTAGCGCCTTCCGTGCTTGGACCCTCCTGGTGAAACTAGAGAAGGGAGGAGGGATTGAGAGAACGAAGTCAGTGCACACAGAGAGCAAACTTGCCCAAATATGGGCAATAGATTTGCCAACTTACACCACGCGTGCAAACGATTTGCCCACATTCGGGCCAAAAGCCACCGATTTGCCCATATACAGGCTAGCATTTGTCTGAATACGGGCAAATCATTGGACAACTAACGTCATTCGGGCAAATTTAATCTGTGTGTAGTCTCTCTCTACTTTCTCTACTACTACTCGGTCCTACTTTCCTGAGACAAACAAGAAGTCAGGAGTGGCCCACCATGCACATCAGAGCCTACTCTTGATAAATGTGATTAAACTGTAAAAAACTGTAGAACTGTAGTCTCTCTGACAATGAGACGGCAGGGGGCGGGTCTACGTACGACCGAACAGGCTATCTCTGTGACCTGGGCCAGCTTTCTTTTGCACGAGTAGAGTGATAGACATTAGGAGCATGGCCTAAACACTGTACCCATTTAGATTTATTATCGTTTTTCCTATTCAAAACCATTTTTAAAATTTCTCCCTTTCATTCTCTCTCTAAATCTAGACAATCTTTTCCAATGTATTTCCTATTTCACAATCGAAAGTCCATCGAAAAAGTATTAAGGAGCTACTAACTCCTTTCTTTCGTGCGACTCACGCAAGAACTGCGCACGGAGGGAGTTCAACTTATATTTTCTTAAACTATTATTTTCAGATGTCTGTCCATAAAAGCCTCGAGGAGATAGCAATAGATCGGTTGGCTGACCTTATTATAGCCAAACAAATGCCTACATTTGACTCACCGCTACCGATTTCCATTTCAAATGGTGTGATTCGAAGTTTGAATTGGAAATGTCGTCTAAACTCTTCCCTGTCATTACTTGACACAAAGAGATTTACTATTACCGAGGTATATTTCACAGCTTTTTAGCATATATTTGTGCTTAGGAGATAGCTTTGTAGCTTTGGTACATTTTAAAAATACACAGGGTAACGCTAGTTGCAAACTTGGCAAAATGCCAAAAAAAATCACGGTATGGCCCACCATGGAATTCTCTAGTCGTCTGCTCACTAACTTTTCTCTGTCACTTCATGACATCTTTCGAAACGCTTTGCCAGAGCTTGACATGAAAAGCTTGACAATATTCTAACAAAAAAGTATCTAATTCAGGTCGTAAATTCCAACAAATTCATTTCATTTATAAAAAAATAGTTTATGATCTTCAAAATGATATACAATACAGACAAATAAATAAATCCCCCCCATGCGAATCACAAGTCCTCCCTTTTCTTTGACGAACTCGTTTCTTTTTTTCCGATGATTATTCTCGCAAAACTGGGTCTTCATCTTAAAGTCAGTAACCAAAATTACAGGCAGAGATTAGTCTCACCGAATCAGACTACGATTCGATATCAACCATTCTCCAACATCGACTCAAGAAATTGATTTTATACGGAAACTTGAGGGGTAGTGATCGTAAGTTGGCTGTTCTTTAGCAGAATTTAAATTTAATTAATTAATTTTAAATTAAATTGTCTGTTGCAATATCCATCTACAGCCCCTTGAGATGCTCCCTAAAAGTTACCAGTTAATAAATACAGTACATAATAAATACAGTACGAGTTTTGTATATTTGCACCACACATCTTTATTATTATTATTTTTCGGCAACAATACTAGGTTCTGTAGATTTTGCTAGAATCATAAATTACGAGCTTCGGTAATAAAGAGCATTTTATTTCCGAAGCTCGTAAACACGATAACACAAATCGAAAAAAACATCAATATCCACGTAGAATAATGATCACTGTGACGCTCTTGCCTAAAACTCGAACGAGTTGTACTGTAATTTATGGTTATAAAGCTGATTGTTTAAATAAATGATGATTATAAAATTCAGGTTCATACAGGGATACGGAGTGGGATGACTTCGATCAAGAATTTTCAGACGAAGTATTGCGCGATGACTTTGCGGGTATTTCCCCCAAAATTCTGTCCATGATTTAGTTTTCGAAAAGGATCAAGTGTAGCGGCTTACATTCTTTTTTTTTTCGCTGGGTGCCTCTGTGCCCATGGTTTCTTACGCTGTGAACAATGAACATCGGCTCTTCATATTGTTTGCGTTGCTTTACCCTAAATTTGACCGAATTTATCACGGAAAGATTGCAATTTTTATAGTTTGTCAACTAAATTTTGTTAATGAATAGATATGTTGGAAAAAAGTAATTTCGAAAAATAGGTGGTTGTGCGTGAGCTCTTCAAAATTTTCGCGCGGCATTTGTCAAAAAGTGATAGCAATTAAAATTACCTATATTTTTTCTTTGGCTATGTAATTTATAAAATTTCAATATTGGTAAATTTTTTCGGCTAAATCAGGAGTAAAACAAATAATAATTTGAAGAGCTAGTATTCATTATTCACAGCGTAAAAAATGTAGGGGACACCCCGAGACACCCGGGGAACCCAAGTCAAGGAGAGATTGTGCTGTAGTGTACATATATATACATATATAGTGATGCATTCAGACGCGTCATTCACAATTCCTGTATCGATTAATGAATGTTATACACTGAATGAACTTGTACTAATCGGATTCGAGGATATACCGAAAAGCTTTATTTCTAAGGTACGATAATATTTTTATATCAAATGTTTAAATTTTTATGTCAAACTTTATGGTGAAAACGTCCAGTCGACAAAGTTGTTTGAAATGAAAGGAGTGAAATGAATTATTTATTCAAAATTTGTTTAGATTGATTTATTTACAACATTGGACACTCTCGTTATACCACGTACAACGAATTTAACTGTGGAAATTCTCAATAATATCCTAAAGGTTTGATGTTTGCTTTGGATAATGTTCAAACCAGTTTTGGGGGCGAATTTCCCATGCCCATGATGATTTAGGCAGGAGTTTTGTTTAAAATCGAAATAGTAAAAAAGAACAAAATTAACAAAAAAAAACAGAAAAGGCAAAAAAAAACAACGTTTTGGAGATTTGGCACCTAAACGAAGCAAATTTTTCCAAATTTTCTTCAGGGACTTCCTCAACTTCTCCAGCTCGACGTCTCTTCGTGTCCTCTACTCTCTGATATATACTGTCTCAGTCAAGCCAAGCAATTGATAAAGCTTCGACTTTGCGAGCTTATGCAGTGTTCAGAACTTGGAAAATGCACGAAAATGCGGAAAATGCTGTTCAGAAGTTTAGGCAGAAAATGCTCGGAAAATGCTCATTTTCGATGATTTTAAGCAAGTTTTAATGGTTTTTTAGTTTACTATCAACGTTTACGGGTCGCAAATAGTGTTGCAGACGCATTTTATTGATGATAAACAATAATTTGAAATGCGGACTCGCTAGGTTGATTTTTCGCAGCATTTTCGTTGACCTTCGGCTCATAGCGCTCAAAATAGGATCATATGATATTTATTTCAGTAACATACTTTATAAATTACCTAATTTCGTTGTCTTCCATAAAACAACGAGTTTCAACGCTTTTAAAGTGTACAAAACCATCTTTTTCGAGCCAAAATCGAGCATCTTCGGGCATTTTCCACCTGAACTTCTGAACAGCATTTTCCGCATTTTCGTGCATTTTCCAAGTTCTGAACACTGCATTAAATTGAATATGAATTTGGAAGACTTTAGCCAGTCTAAAGGATCTTAGAGTGCTTGATATTGGAAAGGCCACAAACTATGAGTATGTTCATGTTTTCTTACTACGTGTCCAAACAAAAAAATGCAAATTAGATTATTGTGTTTTCAGGATCACTTTAACATCTATAATTTGTGAGAGAATGCTCACGGAAAAAGCTTCACCATGGCCTAAGCTTGAATCCCTCGACATTTCTGATGTAGATGAGGAGCAAAGTTCGATTGGTATTGAACATATGAAGATCATTATGGAAAAACACGACAAGATGCAGACTGTATGCCTAAAAGGTTAGTGACTCTGACTCTGACTCTGATTCTCTCTCGTTTCTAACGATTGCTTATCATGTTTGTCGCTATGTTCAAATCTCTCTTTTAGGAACGCAGCTCGAACGCCAAGATTTTTCGTCATATCCTTGGATGAAGGAGGGTGTTCAGATCTGTAGTAGTTGGAATGCTTCAACCTGCTTGAATACCCTCAGTTACTACATGAAGCAATACAAGCAAGATAACGATATTGACGACGCAATAGAACTTCTCGTGGGGGTAATATATTTATTCAAGGTTATTCAAGGCACACTAAGTCCTGCGGGTTATCACTGCTAGGCCAGTGATATATCAAGGCTAATTCAGTCCGGAGGGCCTAATCTCTTCTTCGGACCTACTTTACTAAAATTTAGAATTTTTCGTTCCGGGTGTTATTTGTTTACAGTCGTTCTCACTGTATTTATACTTATTGTCATTTTCTTATGCAAGTACATTTCATACGGACATAGCTCAAATAATAACAATAATAATGATAATAATAATAATAATAACAATAACAACAAAAATAATAATAATAATAACAACAACAACAAAAATAATAATAATATTACAGAGTAATGAATGGGAACGTATTGATCCATCGAAAGTGAATGCCTGCGTTGAAGCATGTCTGGATGTAATGAGTCAACCTCGTAGTTATCTTGTCTTTGAAAACGCCTTGGGGTTCATTACAGTGCTGAATGTGTAAGCTCCTCTACTTATTTGATTTACATAGATTTAAATTTTCATTTGATTTTTTTTTATTCGCACTGAGCTAATTTTATTCTCCGCATCTCTCGTAGACAAAAAAGCGAGAGAGTATGGCCAGAGCGGAGATTTTCAAGTTAATATTACATTAATGATCTATGACCGCGCAGGAACAAACAGCTCAGTCTGCAGCAGAGTATCAAAGCGTTCATCTTATGCTTTGAGCGATGTCTGAACATTGCTGAAGCCCGAGGAGAAGAATGTGTGCTGTTAGAGGTAATTGATATTTTATTAATTAAATTAATCATAATTCTCATTCTTATTCTTCGCTCCATAAATAATTCAAAAAATTTTTGACCTCAAAGAATACTTTACTTGTTTAAATGGAAAAATAACCATTCTAACACATTATCAATATTTCTCTTAAAAAATAAGAATAAAAATAATTATATTTTTTGCTTTATTTATTGTTGTTGTTTTTAAAAAAATGTAAAAAAAAAAAGATTTTGAATTTTTTTCAAAATGTCAAAAATTAAAAAAAAAACCAAATACATAAATCCCTGCTTTGCTTTCCATCAACATATCATATCCTCAAATTTAGTGCTGCAAACTGCTAACAACCAAACATCGTGATCGTTGCTCATTTGACATCGATCGATTCTGCTACCTTGTTTTGAAACATACATTGGAGCATACAAAATCCAAACTGTGAGTCATTTTATGTCAAAATTACCATCCCGAAGAGTCTTCTTATGTGCGGGCAATTCCTCCACATGTTTCCTCGTATGATTTACTTATTATGAATGCATATTTGCTTAAATAAATAAATAAATAAATAAATGAATACATAATTAAATTAATGACCCGATGCAACTATTTCATCGTTAGGCAAATAGTAAACTCTCCGGGATAGCAAAATAAACCTTCTTTCTCTTCATTTCAAAGACTAATCATGATTGCGTTTAGCTTGCATTACGTCCTAGATGGAGTTGGACACATCTTAAGAAGCAAACCCGAAGCTGTATCCTACCTCACTGATGAAAGACTTATGGTCTTGATAAATCAAGCACGTGAGCGCTACGATGAATGCGGATCTTGTGAATTCCTCGATCCCATCTGCCAACTGCTAAGTAATTTTTTTATATATATGTATATACATACTTTTTGCACTTTTTGAAAACTGAGAAAATTTTCGATATGTTTCGACCTTGACATTTAAACGAAATCATATTTTTTTTTCGAAAACAAAAACTTGTCATATTTAAATTCTATCACAGATCTATCGGCTGAATCGTCTTTCCAATTTGTTCGTAACGGGGGCCTTGAACTTCTGTTCAGAATGGTAAAAGATGAATCGATCACCCACATATCCGTTGAACTCGAAAGTTATTTATAGCTAAACACGTACATATTTATCCAATTTTCAAGATGTTTAAAATATTTTGTGCGAATTTTCAGATTCTATTGGCAGTCTACAAAGTTGTCATAATGCCAGAGCACCGAGAAGCCCTTTCCCACATTGTTTATTCCGATTTCTTCGTGTAAGCCGATCTAGGAAAGATTTACAAAATTTTTTTTTCATTTTTTTTTATTTTCATAAATCATGTCATAACAACTAGGGCTTGTTCGGGTTCTCTTTTCTCCTCATCATTTTTTCAATAATACAAACGTAATATAATATAATAACATAATACAAAAAAAGATATATTAGCATTCTTTTTTCTTTAATAATATATATTTTCTTCTCTAAACGGCGTAAAAATGAAAAGATAATGCATAACATATAGGACGGCGTATTTGAAAATTTCTGCAATTCTTGTCAAGCAAAAAATTCAAATACTCTGTCCTATATGTATATGTTCTCTGAAGCATTAGAGAAGAGATTAACTGCAAATTACTTAATCACAGTTTTTTTCTTTAGAAAAACGTGCATGAGTAATCCGATAAAAACTCGTCAAATACAATATCTCTTCGCGGGCATTCTGTCATTTTTGATTGTATCTCACAATCAGCTAGATTCCGATACCCTGCAATACCGACAGAGGATGGGTCTTTCTTTGGTCAGATTTCTTTGATCTTTGATCTTTGATCTTTGATCTTCCGATTACATTTGACAATCAATGATAAATTTCAGGAAGAAGGGGTCAAAGACTGGCCTGTTGAAGAACTTCGCATAGAAATACACAGCACAAGCAGAATCTTTCGGTATTTTGTTGTTGTGTGAAATACTTTAGCCAAACAATAAACACACCGAGAAAAAAATATAAAATGAAACTACTGCTGAAATAATAACAGCAATAATATCATAGCAATAATATGCAATAATAATAGATGTGAGATAGTGATGTTTTAACACTTTTTCCACAGTGTGAAAAGTCCGTCATTGTTAGGAAAGGAAGTAAAGATCAAAATATGAATGCATTTACTACCATATTTATTTACTTTTTTTTGCAATTTGCAGCTTGGTCATGATTGATTAATATTCTATTGCAGCACATTCATTCCATTCTTTGATCTCCTATTCACCACTAACTGCCCCGGAGTTCAAATGTTCGCCCTCTACTCTCTAACAATCGCTTCTCTTTCCACGATCGACAAGTGTGATTACTTAAAGTAAGTTCTGTTCTTTTTATTCTACTCTTACCTCCAATGCATCGTTACATTCGCCTCACGTGCTTACGCTGTAACGGCGTAACGTGTTACTTTCGCTACGTATCCATCACCTTAAATTTTGGAGTGTGTTGGTTCTCGAGCGGAAAACCCTGAAATGCATTGGTGATACGGTAAGAAGTTACCGTAACCATCGGTCAATAATGGTTGACTACCGTAACCTACCGTAACCATTTTATGACCCATCAGGGTTTTCCTGTCGAGATCCAACACACTCCAAAAATCTAGTCTTGTTACGTCGAACCGGGGTAGTCGCGTAAGGAAAATTTAATGATGCATAACATTCATCCCCCACAAGTTTTGAAGACAAACCCCGAGTTTTAACTAAAATTGGAATTCTCCGCTCTGGCAACACTCTCGTAAAGAAAGCAATCGAGAAAGCATTGACAGAGCAGTGACTCTGGTATTTCAAACGTCTATTTAAATACACGTTACCGACAAGAAGTTTAGTGCAAGTGAAAGAACACGAAGTACATTACAGTATTATACACCACTTGTGGTAAACTTAGGTCTAACTAGAAGTTAAGTCTACTTCTGGCGGGAATGATAAGTTGACTACTAGATAGTTTTGAAATTCAGAGGAGTTTCAACATGGCTTGTTGTGCACCTTTAATATTGTCGTTTGCAGGATTTTATATTCGGAAGGAGTCGAAGAAGTGCTGGAGCGCTTCGAGGCTCTCGAATCGAACAGATTAATGAAGAATGAGAAAGTGAAAGAAATGTATTCCCGTCTTTCGCAAATACTTAAGGAGAACAACAAATTAATAAGCCAATCTCAGAAATAGCCATCCGTGATCTCCAGCTGATGCATTTTCCTGTTTTATATATCACACGATACGTACAGGCTCGTGAAGTTCGCGTGCAATTGGAAATTCAACCCTGCCTACAAAACACGTCAGGGCGTGATGTGGTGTGGTTTTGCGACTGCTCCTAAAAAGTTATTCGCAATTTTCGTTGATAAGTAATTCGTTCTCAATTTTCGTTTTTTTAATATGAATTTTCAAACTTTGAACTAATAATGGTTAGGAGGAGCAGGTTGTCACAAATCAAATTGGCTACTTCGCCCTCTCATTTGTGTACGCTCTCTCATACTGGTGTTGGAAAAATATGAAAATTAAATAAAGACAAGTTATTCTCCAGAAATCCATATTCATGGGTTCGCTGATCTTTGATGGAAAAAACACTCCTTGTCAATAAAGTCTTAGAATACTATGTGATTGCAAACACTCCCGAATCGGTTGGAATCGAAATAAACTTTTTCGAAAAAAAAAAAACCATTCGCACTCTCTGAAGCGCATTGTCCACTGGTAGGAATTTCCAAGTGCCAGTGAACTTCACTCGTGGAGCCGATAATTATCACACATTAAACAGGAAAACTAATTTTTCGTCTATACCTCACCTATGTGGATTTATTCAGAAATCGTATTATATGTTATTTTTTTACACTTCTCACCTACGTTTTATTGCTTATGGGCGCACTCCAAGTTAATTTGTTACTCCCCACTTTGGGCTTACTCTGTCTCTTACTATGTTTACGAAATCGATAAACTTCTTAAAGAGTGCTTATAGAGAGTGCTTGCACTGGGTGCAATGTTGGGTTGGAACATTTTCCTGGAACACTGCATTTCGAAACTTCTAGTTGGGTACTTTTTAAAAAGAACTCTCACTTCAAAACTATTCATTCGGAAACCGCGATTTGGGGAACGTTTTTATTTGAATGAAAGGGCTGGTTTTTTTCCGTAATTATAATATTTGAACCCACGTTTCGGATCATTTTTTCGGAACTATGTTTTGGGAACTTTTTTCTCGGAACTTTCGTGTTGGAAAGTGATCTCCGAAAACTGCTGTTTGTTGAACTTTTGATCTTGTAGGTCATAGTAATTTCATTTGCATACCCCTTTTGTTTGTTCGACGCTTATCTGTAGGAATCGGTGGTCCGCCTGTGAAGTGAAGTTGCAGAACAATAGTTCCATTTTCATAGTTCCATTGAAAGAGTTTCAGAAAAAAAGTTCCGAGATGAGGGTTTTGAAAGAATAATTTCTCAAATGCATAATTCCGAGATAATGCGAAAATAGATACGACAAAGATAGTTCAAATATCGATTAATACCAATCAAATATTTGTAGATCAAATGAAATTTAAACGGAATTGCTGATTTTGATTTGGAATTAATTATTTGGAGAAACACTTTGAAGATATATAGAGTACAAAGATCAAAGATCAAACTCCGATCAGGACAAATCTTCATAATCTCTAGTCCTCGTATCGATTTTATATGTTGGGGTATACGAAACCCTTGAAAACGAAACCGAAACTTTCCTGAGCAATGATTGTGGAAGAACCGTTAAAACGGAAAGCGCGCTGGGCCCTCAAAGTCGGGAAGATATCCAAAGAAATCCAAAGAAATCCAAAGAAATCCAAAGAAATCAAAAGAAATCAAAAGAAATCCAAGAAATCCAAAGAAATCCAAAGAAATCCAAAGAAATCCAAAGAAATCCAAAGAAATCAAATGAAATCAAAAGAAATCAAAAGAAATCAAAAGAAATCGAAAGAAATCAAAAGAAATCCAAAGAAATCAAAAGAAATCAAAAGACATCAAAAGAAATCAATAGAAATCCTAAGAAAACCAAAGAAATCAAAAGAAATCGAGAGAAATCCAAAGAAATCAAAAGAAATCCAAAGAAATCTAAAGAAATCAAAAGAAATCAAAAGAAATCAAAAGAAATCAAAAGAAATCAAAAGAAATCAAAAGACATTTTCATGGGATTTCATTTGATTTCTTTTGATTTCTTTGGATTTCTTTTGATTTCTTTTGATTTCTTTGGATTTCTTTGGATTTCTTTGGTTTTCTTTTGATTTCTTTTGATTTCTTTTGATTTCTTTTGATTTCTTTGGATTTCGTTGGATTTCTTTGTATTTCTTTGGATTTCGTTTGATTTCTTTTGATTTCTTTGGATTTCATTGGATTTCATTTGATTTCTTTGGATTTCTTTGGATTTCTTTGGATTTCTTTGGTTTTCTTTTGATTTCTTTTGATTTCTTTTGATTTCTTTTGATTTCTTTGGATTTCGTTGGATTTCTTTGGATTTCATTGGATTTCTTTTGATTTCTTTGAATTTCTTTTGATTTCTTTTGATTTCTTTTGATTTCTTTTGATTTCTTTGGATTTCTTTTGATTTCTTTGTATTTCTTTGGATTTCTTCTGATTTCTTTTGATTTCTTTGGATTTCTTTGGTTTTATTTTTGATTTCTTTTGATTTCTGTTTACGAAATCGATAAACTACTTAAAGAGTGCTTATAGAGAGTGCTTGCACTGGGTGCAATGTTGGGTTGGAACATTTTCCTGGAACACTGCATTTCGAAACTTCTAGTTGGGTACTTTTTAAAAAGAACTCTCACTTCAAAACTATTCATTCGGAAACCGCGATTTGGGGAACTTTTTATTGGAATGAAAGGGCTGGTTTTTTTCCGTAATTATAATATTTGAACCCACGTTTCGGATCATTTTTTCGGAACTATGTTTTGGGAACTTTTTTCTCGGAACTTTCGTGTTGGAAAGTGATCTCCGAAAACTGCTGTTTGTTGAACTTTTGATCTTGTAGGTCATAGTAATTTCATTTGCATACCCCTTTTGTTTGTTCGACGCTTATCTGTAGGAATCGGTGGTCCGCCTGTGAAGTGAAGTTGCAGAACAATAGTTCCATTTTAATAGTTCCATTGAAAGAGTTTCAGAAAAAAAGTTCCGAGATGAGGGTTTTGAAAGAATAATTTCTCAAATGCATAATTCCGAGATAATGCGAAAATAGATACGACAAAGATAGTTCAAATATCGATTAATACCAATCAAATATTTGTAGATCAAATGAAATTTAAACGGAATTGCTGATTTTGATTTGGAATTAATTATTTGGAGAAACACTTTGAAGATATATAGAGTACAAAGATCAAAGATCAAACTCCGATCAGGACAAATCTTCATAATCTCTAGTCCTCGTATCGATTTTATATGTTGGGGTATACGAAACCCTTGAAAACGAAACCGAAACTTTCCTAAGCAATGATTGTGGAAGAACCGTTAAAACGGAAAGCGCGCTGGGCCCTCAAAGTCGGGAAGATATCCAAAGAAATCCAAAGAAATCCAAAGAAATCAAAAGAAATCAAAAGAAATCCAAGAAATCCAAAGAAATACCAAAGAAATACAAAGAAATCCAAAGAAATACAAGGATATCCAAAGAAATCCAAAGTAATCAAAATAAATCCAAAGATATCCAAAGATATCCAAAGAAATCCAAAGAAATCAAAAGAAATCAAAAGAAATCAAAAGAAATCAAAATAAATCCAAAGAAATCAAATGAAATCCAAAGAAATCAAAAGAAATCCAAAGAAATCAAAAGAAATCCAAAGAAATCAAAAGAAATCAAAAGAAATACAAAGAAATCAAAAGAAATCCAAAGAAATCAAAAGAAATCAAAAGACATCAAAAGAAATCAAAAGAAATCAAAAGAAATCCAAAGAAATCCAAATAAATCTAAAGAAATCCAAAGAAATCAAAATAAATCCAAAGATATCCAAAGAAATCAAAAGAAATCAAAAGAAATCAAAAGAAATCCAAAGAAATCCAAAGAAATCAAAAGAAATCCAAAGAAATCAAAAGAAATCCAAAGAAATCAAAAGAAATCAAAAGAAATCCAAAGAAATCAAAAGAAATCCGAAGAAATCAAAAGAAATCAAAAGACATCAAAAGACATCAAAAGAAATGAAATGAAATCCAAAGAAATCCAAAGAAATCAAATGAAATCCAAAGAAATCCAAAGAAATCAAAAGAAATCCAAGAAATCAAAAGAAATCAAAAGAAATGATTTCTTTTGATTTCTTTGGATTTCTTTGGATATCTTTGGATATCTTTGGATTTATTTTGATTACTTTGGATTTCTTTGGATATCCTTGTATTTCTTTGGATTTCTTTTGATATCTTTGGATTTCTTTGGATATCTTTGGGCATAGTGAGAGATGGCGAGAGAACATTGATATATGAGAGAGTACGGAGTGCAAGGATGGAGGGGGCGGGGCGTGGGCATTTGCGGAACAAGCGTCGGATTTCTTTGGATATCTTTGGATTTCTTTTGATTTCTTTTGATTTCTTTGGATCAAACAAATTATGATATGAATCTTTGAAAGTCACTAGAAGATGATCGATACAATTCGAGGATGGGGAACCAGTATCGTGAATAAAAATCGTACCCTTTGTGAAAAAAGTTTGAGAACATTAGTATATAGTATCCAAAAAATCAGTTTTTCGAAGAAAACAGGTAGAGGATGGCGTTTTTGCACATACATGTTGTTGACTAACTTCAAGACTAGCTTATTTCGAGTCGAATGAAAAACAATTTCTCGCAGTAAAATTTGAGTGATATATGGCTCCAAAAAGTGGTAGATTTAAAAAAATAGATAAAAATGCAAATTTGGCGAAAACAAGTGGTTAGGTATTTTCCTTTCCCTCATTTTTTTATGTAATATACTTCAACCTGAATTGTGAAAAATGACACAAGTATCATCCAAATCGGAGAGAAAAAAATTTAAAAAGGTCGCGTGACTTCTTTCGTTCTTACAGGAGATCCGTAAAAAATAAAAATATATGACATATAATATTTATTATTCAGGGCAAATGAATAATTTAGACAATAAAATGAAATATAGAGCTTCTCGTAAGAAGAAACTGATATGCCTTCTTTTTGAGTATCTGAGAAAGACGCGAATACAATTCTTTCGCTTTCTCATTCTTCAGTAATCTGTTCGATTCGAGAGCCTCGAAGCGCTCCATCACTTCTTCGACTCCTTCCGAACACAATATCCTGCAAAAGATAGAAGATAATGGCATACACCTAGTTCATTTGAAGCTCTCTGAACTGGCAGTGGACTTTCTCTCGATTTTTCAATATCGCGAGTGTTGCCAGAGCGGAGAGTTTCAAATTAGTACGAGGTTTGCATTTAAAACTTCTCCGCAATTTTAGGGGGACCAATAATTTGGTCGAACATTTTTGGGTACCTAAAATTTGGATACCAGACAAGCCCCACTTTTAAAGTTGAATCAATAAGTGGGTGGTTAAGCCAATATTTTGGTTCAAAGTGGGGATGTTATTTTAGTCTACAATTTTAGCCAAAGTTTGGTTAAAGTTTAGCTAAAATTTTAGCCAATGTTCGGCTCAAATTTTGGACTAAAATAATAACCCCACTTCGAACCAAATTATTGGCTTAACCACCAAATTATTAACTCAACTTTAAAAGTGAGGTTTGTCTGGTAGCCAAATTTTAGGGCCCACTTTTACGGTCCACCAAATTATTGGCCCCACTTCGACAAAATTATTGGCACCCCCCCCCCCTAAAATTGCGGAGTTGTGGGGGTGACAGCTAGAAATAAGAGTGGAATAAGAAGAAGAGAACTAACTCTATGTAATCACAATCGTCAATCGTGGAAAGGGAAGCGATGGTTAATGAGTAGAGGGCGAACATTTGAACTCCGGGATAGTTAGTGTTAAATAGGAGATCAAAGAACGGAATGAATGTACTGCAATAGATTATTAATTAATCATGACTAAGCTGCAAATTGCAATATTCTACACAGGTCAAAATAGTAAATAAATATCTCATAAATACAGTATTATTAATTAATCCCATCCCGATATGTTCGATAAATTACTATTATTAATAAATCATGCCTAACATGGGAATGGTGCGAACTTGCATATCTCGATTTTCACGAAGGTTGCATGGTTTACTAAATCGACAATCAAATAAAATACCAATCTGAATACCCACCAAACATCTTACCGCTTGACCACGCTGCATCTAGGAATGGGAGAGAGAAGAGTATGCTCATATGGAGCGGGGAGATGAGTTAAAAAATCGTTAATCACTTTTCGTCGGGTTATAACTCGCTTCTGAAAAACTTTCGCAGGGTTTTAATGCTGATTTGAAAAAAAAGCTTAGTCGTCGATTTAGTAAACCATGCAAATTTCGTGAAAATCGGCCGCGAGTTTACACCATTCCCATCCATGTAAGCTGAAATATTTTTCATATTTTAATCAATATTTCCTTTCCTAACAATGATGCAGATTTTAAAAAAAAGTGACAATCCACTACCACAGCTTTAATACACAGAGAGCACGACCTGTGGTGTGTTAGATTTGTATAACGCTTTTTGTCTCATATTGGACACTTTATAGCTGTCATTACATCAGCTATTATATTTCACTAAAAAAACAAAAACATACCGAAAGAGTATGTTGGTGCAATCTTTGCTTATGAAAAGTTCTTCAACGGGCCAGCTATTCACACGTCTTTCCTGAATTTTTTCACTGTTTGTCAAATGTACTCGAAAGTTCAAAGATCAAGGATCAAAGATATCTTACCAAAAAAACGCCAATCATCTGTCGGGATTGCAGGGCATCGGAATGTAGAGGGGATGCAATCAAAAAGGACATAATGCCCACGAAGAGATAGTCCTTTTGTCGAGTCGGATTTCTCATGCTCATCTTTCTAAAAAATCTGTGATTAAGTAATTTAAATTTTATCTGTTCTTTAATGTTTTAATCAGTATATATATATTTATATAATGAATTATTCTTTTACGCCCTTTAGAGAAGATAAACGTATTATTATTAGAGGTGGACTCCCGCGAATTTTTTCGTGAACAAAATATGAAGACAGAATGATAGCAAAAGTTATTCTACGTACCGTAGATTTGTTTTTTTTCTTTTATCGCAGAGCATACATTCCAATAAAAAAAGACGGCAGTTCTTTCTCTAACATGCAAGATTTGGTTTTGTCTCTTTTGAAATAATAAAACATGGCCAAATGCGCTGCTGAGTGGATATTGCAAAAATTTTCAAACGCTATGTCTTATACGTTATGCGATAATTTTTGTAAATAATTTTCCAAATCTTCCTTAGCTCGGCTTACACGAAGATATCGGAATAAATGATGTTGAGAATGGCTTCTCGGTTCTCTGGCATTACCACAACTTTGTAGACTGCCAATAGAATCTGAAAATTCGTATAAAAATAGATAAAATCATGAAAATTATAAAAAAAATTGAAAGAAGAATAATTTAAACACGCACGTAACTATAATATTGTCCGTATAAAATGTACTTGCATTGCTAATGCTGCTAACAAGGGAGCTCTGTGGTCTTGTCTTGGCCATATGAGAAGTCACTATCATGACTAGATTAAGTTCTCGATGGTGATTACGAATCTCTTTTTAGGGCAGCATAGACGACCTGAGTTTCGAGAAAATCGATATTGAAATTCCAATGGTCAATTCGAAAATTTTCGGGGGATAGTACACAAACATTTCCTATGAGTTGGTGAACTCATCTATCAACCTCCGAAGCAACGACCTGTGTAGTGTAGTGGATAAGGTGTCCGCATTAGATTTTGACAGTCACTGGTTCGATCCCTCTTGCAGAACTTCTCTTTTGCTGCTTTTTTTATGTCAAGATGAAATCAAAAAAACATTTTTTAACATCAAGCAAAACATCAAAAAAACATCGAGATCAAAGATCATTCTTTGTGTGTCCAAGATGTAAGAATCGCTTTTCTTTTGATCATTTTGTTGTTAAAGAACGAGCACGCACACAAACACACAAAGAATGATCTTTGATCTCGAAGTTTTTTGATGTTTTGCTTGATGTTTAAAAAAATGTTTTTTGATGTTTCATCTTGACATAAAGAAAATCAGCAAAAGAGAAGTTCACAGGTCGTTGCTTCGGAGGTTGATAGATGAGTTCACCAACTCATAGGAAATGTTTGTGTACTATCCCCTGAAAATTTTGGAATTGACCATCGGAATTTCAATATCGATTTTCTCGAAACTCGAGTCGTCTAGGCAGCCCTAAAAAGAGATTCGTAATCACCATCGAGAACTTAATCTAGTCATGATAGTGCCTTCTCATATGGCCAAAACAAGACCACAGAGCTCCCTTGTAAAAAGAGGAAGAACTATCGATTAACTCCCCACTCTTTCCTCTTTTCCTTCCTCGCTCTCTCTGATCTACCTACTCTCTCACCGGTGCTCTCTCTCTAAACATAGAAATTCATTGTGGCAGTGGTTGGCTACTCTCGTACCAAATAAACAAGTGTCGGAACTTTCCTGTTTTTTGGCCCGTGGTAATTTATATAAGTCCCCCAGCTCCCCTGTTAGGGGGAGGCCTGCCCTCCCCATTTTAGGGAGGGCAGTCCAATGGGGCCCGTGCTCCCCGCCCTCTCCTCCAAATGGGAGAGCGCTGGACTGTAACGAAGAAGGGCTACGACGGCTTTTATAGATATTTGTAATTATATTAAATTTTATTATGATTTGAACGAGAGAGTACAAAAATAGAGAGAGCAATTCTTCATTTTGGCTTCGCATTCCGCAATGACAGGGTCGGATTTTACACATTTTACATCACATTTAGACCTCACAATGGAGAAATAGAAACAAAATAAGGAATGGCGAGTGGTGAATGATAGAGAATTTAATGCAAATTTTCCCCGGGCCAAAAATCAGGAAAGTGCCCAAGTGTCAACATGTGAATCACATTCACAACATTCACAACATGGTGATGGTGAAAACGGTCAATAATAAATAACTTACAAGCTCATCCAATGGGTGTGTGATTGATTCATCTTGTACCATTCTGAACAGAAGCTCAAGGCCCCTGTTCCGAACAAATTGGAAAGACGATTCAGCCGATAAATCTACAATTGACACACAGGAGTTTTAAAATAAAACTATTTTCTAGATTTTTTTTAAATAAAAAAAAAACAAGTTACTTTTCCAAAACATTATAACTTTGAAGATCCGCGCAACTCTATGGAATATAAATTTCCAATTTATTTGAAGTAAGATCTGATTTTGTGTCTTTCAAAATAATAAAACATCGTCAAAATGTATTGAGTAAAAATGAAGACAGAAAGATAGCAAAAGATACTCTACATATCACGTGTCTCCTGTAAAATATAGCAAAATAACCCCCTTTTGATACTATAAAACGTTTTCTCTCGGATTTGGATGAAAGTGGATTGGTGGATGTGGTTGTTGTCATGAAAAGGTCTATCGACTTGATTTGGCCTATATATAGGGCAGAACATTTGAAAATTTTTGCAATATTTACTCAGCACATTATGACGATGTTTTATTATTTTTTTCATAGTTCTTTGTTCGCCAAAATATTCGAGGGACTCCACCTTTAAAGAGGGGAAAACAGGAGAATTAGGTTGCGCTACTATATGTCCCCTAGATTTTTTACGTTGTGAATGACAAACGTCATCTCTTCAAATTGTTTGCGTTACATTACTAAAGACTCGACCGAATTTTTCATGGAATGATTGGAATTTTATAGTTACTTACAAGCCCGAAAAAAATTATTGAGAATATTTAATTTCTTGAGAGTTTATTGATTATTGATTACTTATTATTTTACCATTATTTCGACAGTCTCGTTTCATGCGTGAGCATGTGATAACTAGGGCGGCAAGAATGGCGCAAGAGTATTCGTTCCCATTGGCAGTCTTGGCCGAGTTATCGGGGAGAGAGGCATTTACGATCTCTCTCTCATCGAATGAGCCGGGAGAGGGGGTCATTGTCTCGAATAGTCAAAAAACAGTCGAGTCGAAATCGAATGGAAAGGTTTTTCTCAGCACTGCATTGACCAAATTCAAAACTTTTTAAACTTCTGACATGAGCTCATTAAGTGCTATAAAACGAAGCCAAATTTAACAATTTAAAAAAAAAGAATTTTTATTAATAATTTGTAGGTTTATGATACAATAATATTATTAATTTGATAACAATCATTATGGCAATACTATTATTAAAGTTCCAATTCGAAATCTGATTCAAACTCTTCAATCTCACTATCATCCCATTTACTGTATTGGGATACGGTATTCATCAAAGAAAAAGAAAAATTTTAATTTGAATTATTCGATGCGAATTGTGTATCATTTTAAAGATCTTGTTATGCTGATTTCAAATATACATAATTTGACTAGTTTTGTTCAAACACGGCGTTGTAAAACGCTCGACTCGACTTCGATTCGACCTAAAAACGAATATCCTATGGAGAGAGATAGAGACTGCCAAGGGGAACGAATATCCTCTCCATCGACTCGATAGAGACTACAAAACAGGCTCATTCGAGAGCAATTCTCGCCACTGTCACTAACTATATATATCACTAACTATATATAATTTTTGGCAAATGCCGCGCGAAAATTTTGAAGAACTCGCACACAATCACGGGGACAGAGGAGGCACCCGAGGATCCCATGTAAAGGAGGGGATTCTGCTGCACTGTACACAGAGATTAAATTTGCCTGAGTGGCGTTTGTTTGCGAACAATTTGCCCGAATTCAGACAAATGCTCGCCTGTATATGGGCAAATCGCTGGTTTTTGGGCTACCATTTGCCCGAATGTGGGCAAATTGTAGCCCAAATTGTGTACACAAGTATGGAAAGGTGGGAAATGTATTGCCCATATTTGGGCAAGTTTGATCTCTGTGTATATCAATTTTCAATTCAAGCTGCTGTGCGCACTCCGCAACCGAAATCTCGTTAAGCAACTGTACTCCATCACTCCCATATTGTTTTTCTCCTTCATTAATTATGTTTCAACTAATACATAAACAAATAAATAAATATAAACGGAAAATTACTCAGCAGAATGCAGATCGTATCAAGACATGTACAAGATCCACACATATAGTAGTACTGCAATGCTTGATGGACTATTAAGGTCATAAGTCTTTCATCAGTGAGGTATGACAAGGCTTTGGGGTTGTTTTTGAGGATGTGTCCGGCATAACCCACGACCCAATGCATACTGAAAGCAATCAGATTATAATCTTTGAAATTGTTAATTTAATTTAATTTATCATACATCAATAAGATGCGACAACATTTGAAATAACAGATAAATAAGAGCTTGTGGGGTAGAGAGAGAGAAAAAAATGAGAGGGGGGGTAGAGGGGAGGAGGGAAGTGCAGCTCAAAAAAATGAAGAGGAAGTATATTTCGCTACTGTCCCGAAGACTCTTAAAAAATGTGCAAATGTTCCCAAACCCGATTTGCACCGCAACAAAAAGGTGGTATAGACGTAGCGGCCGAAACACCACAGGGCTAGCTAACTTATTTCATCAAAACATTTATATTTAAAGTGCATGCATACATATAAGAGGGGTTAGAATAAGAAAGTTGGCGAAAATGCACTTGGCAGATTTTTTGCCAATTGTGACTACGTCAGAATTGGCAGAAAGAATTTTCTTCATGCAAAATTGGCAGATGTGTGTGAAGCCAGAGAATGCCAAATTAGACACTTTATTATTTGTACATGTTACTTTTGACAAATAAACGACGTGAAAAATTGGTTTATCCAAATTTGCAATGTGAAAATTAGGCAATTGGTGGAACAAAAGAATTTCGCCAGAAAAGAACGATGAAAATTTGGCAGATGATGTTACGACAAAAGTGAGGCAGTCTAAATTGTCATCTCCAATATTGACGTTGTAAAAATTGGCACGAATAATTTTACCAAAAACGATACGAGAAAATTTGGCAGGATAGGGTAACCAGTAGTAATGCCAGAATTGCTCGCATCATTTTTGTCAACCCTCTGTGCTGCCAAAAATGATAGGTGAAAAATAGGCAGGATTTAGAAATTATCAGTTGTGCCAAATTTGACAGCAGCGAAATAGTCAACAAGAGTTTCGTCGTAATATGACATAATAGACGCTAGAAAATCTGGCATGCCAAATTTGACACCGTCTATCTTGACCCAGATTTGATCGCGTCTAATTTGACCCACATTCGACGGTGTCAAATTTGGCATGCCAATTTTGACGGTGTCAAATTTGACATGCCAATTTTGACACCGTCTTTCTTGACCCAGATTTGACCGCGTCTAATTTGACCCACATTCGACGGTGTCAAATTTGGCATGCCAATTTTGACGGTGTCAAATTTGACATGCCAATTTTGACACCGTCTTTCTTGACCCAGATTTGACCGCGTCTAATTTGACCCACATTCGACGGTGTCAAATTTGGCATGCCAATTTTGACGGTGTCAAATTTGGCATGCCAATTTTGACACCGTCAATCTTGACCCAGATTTGACCGCGTCTAATTTGACCCACATTCGACGGTGTCAAATTTGGCATGCCAATTTTGACGGTGTCAAATTTGTCACATTGAGGGAATAATTACCAATGTACAGATATGAAATGAACAATACAAACGAGAGTGAACAATGATTCGAGGGGAATAAAATGAGGGTGGAATGGGTTGTGGGATGATGTTCCTCGTCGTCTAGGGGCTGCTTCCAGTGTGCGACGTCCTCAGAACCTGATTTAAGAAAATATTGTCAGAGTTCATTTTTCGCATTATAACTTGTCTAATCTTTATGATCAACGATAAATTAAAATACTGTTAAGGTCATGCGCAATGAAAAAAGGCTTTCATCTCAATTCTGAAGAATAACATTTTGTTTTAGAATTTATGCAGTGTTCAGAACTTGGAAAATTCACGAAATACTTTTCGGAAGTTAAAGTGAAAATGCTATATTTTGAATGAGAAATATGGGTTTTAAATACAATACTTTAGAAGAAAAAAATCGTTCAATTAAAACAACTAAGTAAGGTCATATAAGGTATGCTATGAAACGAATATCGTAAATATTGGATCATTATAATGACCCTAAGCCGCAAAACAACGAAAATGCAGCGAAAATTGCAGGTAAGCTTTTAATATTTCAAAGTATCACTAAACATTAATAAAGTGCGTCCGTAACACTGTTTGCGACACAAAAATGAAATCATCACTCAGTATATCAAAATCGAGTTTTGAATGAAGCAAAAATGGTGAAATGAATTAGGACCATGCACATCTCTAGGCATGCCCTGCCATCCCGCAAAGTCTCACAAGGGAAGTGTATGAAATATCTTTTAGACCTATAGACGAAAGTATTTTTCCTCGATAGATATAGGCAATATAAGGTCGGAACCAAAAACTCAGCGGCTGGCATGCACTTTCCGATTTTATATAATTAATCAAATTTTGTACATTCGAACGCGCTGTTTTCATTCTGTTTAGGCTGTGAAATAAGACACCCCTGATAGAGCCCTTGACAGAGCAGTGAGAACATGGCGACGTGGTGTAGTGGTAGCGTGTTCTCTTCTTGATCACTAGGTGGGTGGTTCGAATACACCTATGGACATTTTTCTTTTGCTAATTTTTAAACGTTCCGGACTTGTAATTTTGATCAGAAAAAAAATTTAAAATCTTTTTCACAATTTTTATGTAGCTGTTGAACTTGAATTTCATCATTTAGGAAAACAAAAAAATAAAGCAATATCAAACTTTCTAAACTACTCTTCCTGTCCACAGGGATAATTAATCAGTGAGATTATTTATGAAATGCTCCAAATGTGAATGAATAGCCGATTGCAATACTGCAAAGTTATGGCAGGTTTATGGCAAAATTATAATAGTATGCCCGTTGATAGGTTTGGATTCACCTTTGAGACTCCACCGATGTCCCCGTGCAAAGGAAGAGCAGTTTGGAAAATTTGAGCAAACATATTTGCAGAAGTTATCAAAATGATATTCTTCCGTAGCAACTTGTTACATATAAGCTCTCTCCCAAAATCAAATTATCACTATGCTAGTAAACGTAATGTTGGACAAGATTTATTTTTTGTTTTCCTAAATGATAAAATTCAAGTTCAACAGCTACATACAAATTGTAAAAAAAGATTTTAAATTTTTTTCTGATCAAAATTACAAGTCCGGAACGTTTAAAAATTAGCAAAAGAAAAATGTCCATGGGTTTATTCGAACCAACAACATAGTGATCAAGAAGAGAACACGCTACCACTACACCACGTCGCCATTCTCACTGCTCTGTCAAGGGCTCTATCAGGGGTGTCTTATTTCATAGCATACACAGCCTGAAAACAGCGCGTTCGAATGTACAAAATTTGATTAATTATATAAAATCGGAAAGTGCATGCCAGCCGCTGATTTTTTGGTTCCGATCTTATATTGCGTATAGCTATCGAGGAAAAATACTCTCGTCTATAGGTCTAAAAGATATTTCTTACACTTCCCTTGTCAGTATGCAATTTTCATTTTGGAAACACCGGTTCGGTAAGGTGAATTTTGAGCTCGAATTTCTCGCTTCTGGTGTGTTTTAGTGAAAAAAATGTCACAATAGTGACCCCCGCTCTTTTTTCGAACTCTATCGGTCTAAACCAAACATAAGTTATGAGCATACCTGTGAACAGAGTTACTCTTCTAGGCTAATAACTCAAAAATTGAGGAAAAGGAGGTGCTCTTCTTCCAGTATGTTCTTAACTTTTGTTTGCGCTTTCTAATGAGAGGTTTGCGAGAAGAAGAAAAAAACGTAACAGTTCATCCCCTTGGAAATTTCCTGATGATTTGAAGTCATTTTCAACCCATTTTTTTCCATTCCTTCATTTAAATTCTTTGTCATTCGCTTTATTACGTTGTTCGACCCATTCACCCTTCACGAACATGGCCCATATCAACTAGGGTGGCGAAAATGACTCATGAATATTCATTTCTATGGCCTAAAATGAGTGGCTCACTTTCCTTGCGATTATTCATTCCAAGTGATAGTTGACCGGTCTCCCCTGCGAATATTCGCTTTTTTGCGAGTCGAAGTGAGTCAAGAAAATTTGGTGAAAGAAGGGCTGAGAAAGCGGTCTGACTCGCACTCGACTCGCCTTTTTTGACTCATTCGCATTGACCTCTCTTCTAACAACTCATTCGCCGAGAGAGCGGTCGTAAACGCCTCTCCCGGGAATACTCACTCTAGACCGCTAAAGTGGACGAATAATCATGAATCATTTTCGCCACCCTAATATCAACGGCTGCACTTGGGGGAGAGGGGGGGGGGGGGGTTAAAAGATTGTCTTGAACAAGGGAATGGACACACTGAGAGCACAGCGTTCTCATGACTTTCAAAGCAAGAACGACCGCTCAACATACAAACTCTCTCGAATACAATGGTCTCTCCTTTGTCTTGCTTTGGAAGAAAAATGGCTTGGACCAGAATACTGTGAGAGCAAACTTACCTGGCAAATCGTTACCCCGATACACTTTCCTGGCAAACGATTACCCCAAATGGTGAATTCAGCCGTTGAATAATTCACCATTTGGGGTAATCGTTTGCCAGGAAAGTGTATCGGGGTAACGATTTGCCAGGTCAGTTTGCTCTCAGTGCAGTCACGATGGCTTTTTTTCTTTCTCAAAGATGAAGGGAATTCGACAGAAATAGACGAGGAAAGCTTAGTTAGAGTGTATTACCAAGAGCCACAAGGAAATCTTCCCATGAGATAATCATGTCATACTAATAGATTGTGTCAGAATTAACTGTGTTTTTTTGGTTCGAACTTTTGCCGTCTTTTGTGATAACGCCTCATGTCTCGCGAAACCGCACACATACAACACTCCCTCCCTCTGTCACTCCCCGAGATATCAGTCAGTCTACTATCCGCCAGTTGCGAATAAACAACATGTTCTTCTTTTCTTTTTCTCTCTGGTCTCAAAGTCCCTCATAGTCGAAGGCGCATAGCTGAAGTTTGCCACTCGGATCCCCTTCTGATACAACGGTGGAAGGAGCTGATGACGTTTGTGCTGGCACTCTCTACATGCCTTGAAAGTTGTACTTTCAATGCGCATAGTGAGCTTTAAACATATCGGAAATCAATATCAGATATGTCTTTCGATTCGTGCGATGAATCTCTACCATTCTATGCAGAATGGAATGGGTTGAAAATGACTTCAAATCATCAGAAAATTTCCGAGGGGGGTGAACCGTACGAACGCATTAACGTATTTTTTCTCGCAAACCCCTCATTAGAAAGCGCATGCAAAACATAATAACTTACTGCAAGAAGAGCACCTCGTTTCCCTCAATTTTTGAGTTACAGGGTGGGCATTAATTATTGTGACACATTATTATTAGGGTGGTGGGAACGAATCACGGATGATTTTCCCCTTGGCCCTTCTATCTCGGTTGTCCGAAGAGAGACTCTATACAGCCTCTCTCTCGCACGGGAGAGTGATCAACGGGCCAATGAGTTGGAATGAGAGTGAGAATTTCGGGCCAATTTCGGGCCGAACCTATTTTCTGGACTCTTAGTAATCGTACTGATATGATTAAAATATCATTGGATTTAGGTTTTTGAGATCTTTTAGGCTATAGTAGAAACAAGTTAATTATGAATTTTTGAAATTTCGTTTTTTTTCATAGTGAAATGACTAATTCGTGCGGAAAGGTAAGTTGAAAAGTGTAAGTTGAAAATTCATTTATTATTATTAGCATTATTATTATTATGACATCGGGAATACCAATAAAAAAGGGGAAAAGCGATTCAACGGGCCAATACAATGAAACATCGGATGGTTAATATATTATTAGGTTGTAGCACAAGTTCTTTTGAATTTAGAGGCGCACATTCAAGTTAAATGTGGAGTCCCACGAATATTTTGGTGAACAAACTGTGAAGACAGTGTTGGATAATGACAATGAAATAGCGAAAGTTATTCTGCATAACATACATATATTATAGCCGATATGTTACGCAGTTGCATAGACATTCTAGGGCCTCCATCTTTAAATTATCTTTGTTTATCGACCACACTGGGGATGGATATATTTGCTGTTGTAGTCAATGGTTCCCTGTTATATTCCAGCCACACCGTGGCACACTACTTTTGGTAGGACGTGGGTTATTGTGCAAACTGTGATGCCAACCACGTTTCGACATCTTCTTTGTTCTTATAATTTTCATTTAATAAAGTAAGTGGGAGGCCTGAACTAACAATAAAGGCACAATCCGAAAGAGTAAGGACCGGAGAGTAAGGAGGAGCAGGACGTGCCCGATTATATCAGTGACCTCAACTATTCGCATGCGATATATATGGCATTTATGCTGATGATCTTAAGATTTTTGCTGAAGTCCCTAAGTATGCTAATGACCTACAGCTTGCGATTGATTCGGTATCTGAATGGTCTCGGCAATGGAATATGTCTTTAAATGAGGCTAAATGCTCGGTGATGAACTTTGGCCCGCTCAAACAACGTACTCAATATATTCTTAATGATAGTGTTCTCAATGCTGTTTCCTCTGTTAAAGATCTAGGAGTTTTATTCTCGCCCACCCTCAACTTTAATGATCATATCAAGAAGTTAGTTACTAAATCCAGATCAAAGATCAATATTCTGTTCAAATCTTTTCGTTCTAGCGACCCTCTTGTTTATGTACGAGCCTATACATCCTTTATCCGTCCTATTATAGAAAATTCCTCAATCGTTTGGAATCCCTCTAGTGTTTACTTATGTAATGATATTGAGTCCCTTCAACGTGATTTCACTAGACGTTTGTTCTATCGTTGCAATATCCCTTATGTAGATTATATTTCCCGGCTGAAATCCTTTAACCTCACCACTCTTGAGAAACGACGTTCTATTGCTGATTTGTTTTTTTATATACAATTCTTTAAATAGGAATTATGAATTTGATGATTCTTTTATGTATTCTAAAATTCCTCTCTATCGTAGTCATCGCTTTTCACATCACCCATTCCGTATAACCATACCATATAATATCTCCAGTACCAAGACAACTTGTGCAAGTAGAGTAATTCAAATCTGGAATAGTCTTCCCACTGATATCGTTACATCTTCTCCTATTCGTTTTAAATCTTTTCTTAATTCTGTTGAGATTGATCCCCTCTTGCCCCCCACACTTCTACGTCATTTATAATTACCCACCCCATACATCATTTCCCCATTTCCCACCCCATTTCCCTGCTGCCTTCAACCGATTCGCTGATAACGCGACGGACCTCCATCAACCTATATTTATTACATATCTGTCCTATTGTTCATTTGTTATGATGGAAATAAAGAAAGAAAGAAAGAAAGAAAGAAAGAAAGATACAATGGTTCCTTTCGCACTTCTTTCAACATAGAGTCCAGGGCTGTGCGAAAAAAAAATTTCGAAAAAAATTCGAAAAACGAAATTTTTCGGAAATAAAAGTCGAAAAAATCGAAAAATTTCGAAAAAATCGAAAAATGTTGTATAAGAATTTCTAAATGCAATTTCTTTTAATTTCTCGCGACTTGCTTGGCACGAGTCCCAGTTACTATATCAAGCTAAAGAATAATATCCAAAGTGTCTTTTTGAGAGAGTTTGGATTATTCTATGGTAGTTCAGTTAGACAACCTATCTCTAAGAGAATTTGCCAGACAAATTAATACAATTACATTTGCAAAAAATGATTACATTATTACAAACGTTACCTGGAATACAACTACAGAACTTTCAAATAATACCGAATTGACAAAATATTCAATTTTAAGTGCTATTTTCAGTTCTCCTTTTTTTCGATTTTTCGAGAAAAAAGTCGAAAAATTTTTCGTCGAAAAAATTGTTCGAAAAAAGTCGAAAAATCGAAAAATCCGAAAAATCGAAAAACGAAAAATGCACAGCCCTGATAGAGTCTATACATTATCTGATGTTTTCATGTTTAGTGTTTGGTTCTAAGTTCTATCCTTTTCAAATTCACTGGCTAATGCACACTGTTATTCCGTCTTCAGAGTCATAAATATTAGTGTTTCCGATCATGATTTAAGTTTCAAGTCAATCGGATAATTTTAAGTCTAAATATGAAGTCCAAAATGGATTGTTACCATAGGTGGGCGCGTGAAAACGAATTATTTTTGCGCACAGCCTTGCCTTCCCTTTCTGGGCCTTGCGCATAGCTTTACCTCGCAAAAATTGGAAAATTTCGAGTCAAATCGGCTAAAAAATGGCCATGCGCATAGCCTTGCCATACAATTTCCCGGCTTGCGCACAGCCTTTCCCCCAGCGTGCCCACGTATGATTGTTACCGTGCGAGGGCGCGGCATGAGCGTAACCGCCATATCGAAAGCAGTTGGCGTTCTCGAACAAAAGGTCTACCGGACGCTGGCGAGGCACAGGGAGACTGGAGAGATACTGGACCATATTGGGAGATAAATAAAGCCCAAGGTGGTCACGCCGAAGATCGTCGTGGCTGTGAAAAACAGAATCGGCCGAATTCCGCAGCACTTGGATATAGAAGCTGGCTCGGGACTTCAAGATGGGTCCCGACTCAATGGGGAAAGTGGTGAACGTGAAGCTGAATATAACTCCGTACCGTGTAAAAAAAAGCGGCCATCCTCAGGGGAAGAATCAGGAGATGTGCCTAAACTTCTTTTTTTTGTCGCTTTGTCCTTGCTCGCACGCACCCATGAAGTAATGGTTTTAACCGGAATGTGCGCCTTCGTAAGGCACACCTGATTTTTCTGAATCGGGGCGACAAGATCAAGAAGGAGTGCTACTTAGAGAAGATAGTCAAGGACGCTCCAACCAACCAATTCAATCCAATCTTTTTTATATATATTTGAACGCAACTCGATTTAAAAAAAATATTTCGTTTTATTTGCGGTGTCACAATAATTAATGCCCACCCTGTTTTTGCTTTTCAGAGGCATTTTCATGACCACTGGTTTGTTTAGATCGAAAGAGCTCGAAAAAGGAGCGGAAATCACTCTTGTTTCACTTTTCCGCTAAAACGCACCAGAAGCAAAGAATTCGAGCTCAAAGTTAGGAATTCACTTTACCAAACTGGTGTAGGAAGCTCCAAAATGAAAAATGCATACTGAGACTTAGGGAGATGGTAGGACATGCATAGGGATGTCCAAAAATTGTCCTAGAAATTCACTAAAATTTGCTTTTTTGTCATCGAAAATGAGCATTTTCAAGCGAACATTTGAACAACGTTTTCCAGATTTTCATGAATTTTGAAATTTCTGAACACTGCATTAAAAATCAAACAATAAAGAGAATCCTGTAAAGCGTACCTCATGAAGAGACGCGAGCAGCGGTCGGACGTTTCGATCCTTGCCCTTTTGTCTTGTCGCCGATCTACAATCAATCAATCGCATCATAACCAATAAGATTAAAATTCAAACTTTCAATAATAACCAGTATCCCATCTATGACATTGCCGTATTTCAAT
This sequence comes from Parapristionchus giblindavisi, assembly GCA_943737045.1. Classification (NCBI taxonomy): domain Eukaryota; kingdom Metazoa; phylum Nematoda; class Chromadorea; order Rhabditida; family Diplogasteridae; genus Parapristionchus; species Parapristionchus giblindavisi. Next base: position 182,791 of record CALSFV010000411.1, read on the forward strand.
TAATCAATACTACCATATAATCTACCGTATTCTAAATAATCAATACCTCCTACTGTGCCCTAATCAATCATCTACCTTAACTTATGTAACGCAACATCCGTGGTGTATGCAAACTTTTGTAATTCTATAATATTAGGTTGGTGCAGAAGTCATTGCCACTTTTTGATAGGCACATATCTCGTGACCGGAGTGTTTATTAACTTTGCGGTGGCAGGTGGTCAACAACAATTGCCACCCTTCAGAATTTATAGCGTTCAGGAATTCAGTTACCTTCCCTCCTTAAGTTTGTCCCATAGGGCGAAAAGTATGTTACAAAGTATCAAGTCTGAGCAGATTTTAGCCAAAAAATTCACTTGGCTCAAAAACCTGACTGGATTTTGAGCCAAAATTCCACAAAAATTGAAAAACAGGAGCGGATTTTGAGCCAATTTTGCCAAAAATTGAAAAACCTGACCCGATTTTGAAAACCGATAACCTACCTATTCGACCTATGGATTGTCCTAATAATAGTCCATCAGCGTCATGTTCAACTTTACTTCTCATTTTCTCACACCACTAAGCGCGATGTGGAACGCCAGTTGGCCAATGGCCCGCGGATCATTGCGATTTTATTTTTCTGGAAAACAGTTTTCCATAAAAATGTATTCCCAGTAAATGATCGTTTTCCAGGAAACCGGTTTTTACGTATGCATGGAGCAAAGCAAACATTCTCAAGGAAAACGATCAAATGGACAATTACCATTAGACTATGGGTGTTAATTGAAGGAGTTGGTATAAGGCGCGGGATAAGGTTTGATCGGATCTGCATATGGCGAATTGCATATAGCAAGCCGAATTATCCGTATGATATGTAAAATTGATAGGCAAAATTTCTATTCAATCAAATTTAGGCAAAACATCGTATGATGTGATAGATTTTTCGCTGTGAGACGCAAATTTAAATTGGCCGGAATTCAAAACTGATTTTTTTCAAGGGGGACAGCGGTTCATTGGAGGGAAATCCCTGCATTTAACTTTGGCTTGCAGCCTCCCGCACTACGAAAAATCGGCAAAGTTGATTTGCAGGGGGATTCGAACCCTCGAGGTTCGAACGCTACACAAAAGTTCTGGGGGGGGGGGGGGGACAATTCGGCAACGGATCATAAAACGGTTGGAAGAGGGCTATGGCAACACAAGTTGTACCATTGTTATCAGTAGAAGTGTACGGTATTGGAGTACCGTAACCGTCAGGAATTGCGAACTGATTTTTTTCATTCGACGCATGACCCGGAGTTCATGGTCGAAATTGAACTAAGTCGAAAAATTCATGATGGCCCGAGATCAAATACTACAGGGTGCGGCATAATTACGGAGACAAGACTTTTTGCATTTAGCAGCGGCTTTTGGGTGTTCCACCGGCGCTCTCGAAATCATTTCATTAAAGCTCATCATTATGAGTATCTCGTTTCTTATTTTGGCGATGATTGATTTTCATTCAGTGAAATGGCACGTCGTAGTCTCTACCCCGCTTCCATTTTCCTCTGTACCAACCCGGTGTCGCACTTTCGGAGACCGCCTGGAGGCTCAAAGCGCATCGCTAGATCGTCCACAAAGTAATCAATCCCTTCTCCGAGTTCAATACTATCTATGATCACAAGGGATAGGGCACGAAAACTTATGGGACCGCGAAGAGGGTCGTCAAGAACATCACAGATGAAATCCGGTACAGTGGCAAGATGAGCTGAAAGAATAAAGCAAAGAAGCTGGGAGTATAGGATAGATCGGTCATATGAATCACCCGTGGCTAGCTGAACCTTCACCCATAACAGATGAGCAAGGCCGACATCCTTTCCGACCGGAATCCTCATGCCACGCTCGAAAGATGAAAGTCACTCCCGGCTTGAACTGCGTCGGCGGACACAAGGTGGCAATTTTCTACGATGAGAAGCTGTTCACTGTAAAACAATCGTACAGTGCCCAAAACGATATTATATGGGCAGATGACTCCTGTCTAGCGGATGAAAGGGGTAGAGTCGTAAAACAAGTCTCTCATCCCCGGAAAATCATCATATGAGTTGACACCTGTGCTACGGGCAAAAATCCCATGCTTTTCGTTGATCCTGGAATCAAGATGAACAACGAGTACTGCCTAAAATGGATCCTGAAGAACTTTATGAACCCCTGGGCCAAGCTCCACTTCGGGAACAAGCGTTGGTGCTACCTGAAAGATTCTACACTGGCTCAAATAGCGAAGATTGCGCAAGCCTGGCTGAAGAGCCACTGTCCCTCCTTCATCACCTCCTCGGAATTGCATGCCTGCACGTCCGATCTGAACCTCCCCGAATATTCTGTGTGATCAGTTCTCGAGAGCAAGTCCTGAGCTAGTCCCCACTTGAATCTGGAGTCGCTGAATCACCCTTCTCCGGAAATGGGACAATATTGACGTCCCGTACCTGTCCGCCACCGTCGATGCGCACCCGACCCCTTTAAAGCAAGTTATTCGAGCGAAATGAGGCAGAATTGAGAAGTAGTCATTGGTTGTTGTTGGTATGATAGTTGTTGATAAAATGTTATAAGTTGAGCCGATTTGCTCAACACGTGTGATGAGGGGAGATCAAACATGTTGTCTCCTTAATTATGCCGCACCCTGTAGTTACCATTATGTCAACAGTGAGCCAACTTTTATCTTTCTGGATACCGTAACCAGAACAACCTTAATCTTGCTACCGTACCCTTTAATATTGTAGCGAAATTCACGACAAACCCCGGTGCGATTACGGTAGTTCGGGTTACGGTATCCAGAAAGATAAAAGTTGGCTCACTGTTGACATAATGGCAACTAGTATTTGATCTCGGGCCATCGTGATTTTTCGACTTCGGTCAATTTCGACCCCCTGGTAATGAACGGTCATGGGTTGAATGAAAAAAAAAAATCAAGTTCGCGATTCCTGACGGTCATGGTAGCCCAATACCGTGCACACCTACTGATAACAATAGTACAACTTTTTTGCGATGGGCCATCACCCAAACGTTTTATGATCCGTTGCTGAAATCACGGCGGCTCAATGATAGTAATTAAGAAGCTCTTGCCTGAGAAAGAAAGTATCGCAAACTGAGTGATGATAAGCAGTAAAACATCTAGGTTCTCCCAGCGCGAAAGTTAATTACGGTATATCTGGGCGCTCGCTTCTGACTAGACCTATCATCGAGTTTTACGATTCGCGAGTCATGCTGAGATGGCTTAGTGGATAGAGCTTTTGTTTAGCGATCCGAACCTCGTAGGTTCGAATCCCGCCCAGTGCAAATCAACTTTGCCGATTTTTCGTAATGCAAGAGCATTCAAGCCAAAGTTAAATGTAGGGATTTCTCTTAATTGAACCGCCGTGGAAATGGGCGTTGTCGAATTGTCCACCCTAGAGATCCGCAAACGTGCGATCGTTCAGAAATGATTTCTCACTAATTAATGAATAAAATATCGTGCACACGGTATTAATATGATAATTAAAAACTTATTCGTGCAAAGGCGCGCAGTCGACTCATTTGATTTATTTTCATTCATTGAACTGGTGGATATCTCTCATGCCTTGAAAGTGTTTAGCGTTTTTAGTCATTTCTCGTCACCCGATCTAGCTAACATTTGTAGATTATTCTTCTAACAAGGGCAGTCTGTTTGGGATGGGACATATACCATTCGATAGGTATCCGAAAAAGAAGACTTTTCATGTTGACCATTTTGGCAAAATACCCCTGGGAGCAGAGTTATTTTCGTATTTCTACGGATTTTGGCCTACAAAGAAACCCAGTCTCTGTGAGATAGCTTGGAATCGAACTTGCAAGCAAAATATATCTTATCAGTAAAAAAATTCATGTTCACCATCACCCCAAAAAAGTGATGCTATGTATCTTGTGGTCCGTGAATGACCAGATCCACTGGGAGCTCCTACCTCGTATGCATGAACGTCGACAAACGTGACGTCACAACCGTAGGAGGAGGCCGTTTGCCAAAGATCCTCCCCCACGCTTGTGACGTCACATATGTCGACCAACCGTTTGTCGACGTTCATGTATACGGCCTCTGAGTTCACGATATTCTGTTGACCTCAGGATATTTCCCGTATGTCTACAAGCCACATTACCACAAATTAGTTCAGTAAAAAATGTTATCACCCACTAGCCACACGACATGCCTACAGAAATACAAATCCTTTCAACGGAGAAGATCTAAAGTAGCCTTGCCTCGAAATATAATACATTCGAAATATAATACATTACCCCTCTCAAATACCTTACCTTCTTATGGTCTCATTGAGCGGCAAGATCATACATTGCCATACCCTCGCAGTGCGAGGATTGACCCACTATATAAGTCCCATTTTAGGCCACTTGATAAAAAAATAAAGCTAAAAATGACGATTTTTATGCGAAAATAACGAATTTTGTGAATCAACCCACACTATTTCGAGAATTGACCCACTATATAAAAATAGACGGCGAGGTTACCGAAAATGTATGGGCAAGATGCTGCCAGGAGATGTTCTCGATGAAGAGACTGCTGCAAGTTGTGCATGTTAGTCTTGGTCAAATTAACCACTTCTATAAACACAGACGGCGAAACAGCAATACAATGAAAAATATCGACAGTAGTAAAGATTCAATAAATCAATCTTTATCAGTTTCACATATTGGATACTATAGATAGCAGATCGATATTGAGCCGTTGCTACTTTCTCAAATTTTGCCGGAAAAACATGATTCAATAATAATAGTTCAAAAGCTGTGAAAAGAAAAGAAAATCAGAGAAAAACTTACTGGTATGACTTCGAGAAACAATGATCCTGTTGATTATGAAGACGGAGCCCTATGTGAATCCAGCAAGCCATCGGCTGCCATTTCTTAAGTCCCCAAAGACGTGAAATCGGTAGTGGAAGAGATAACGCACATGACGAATGTAGACATGGAACTGACTGAAACACGATCAATTTAGTGGCGACCAAAGATCAAGACCATCAAGACGACAAAGTAAGTGTTTGTCGAAAATTGTCCGCCGCGGCTAAATGACCGCAATTTGTGCGTCCGCCGGATACGGACACGTGACGAGGGCAAAAGAGTGGAAAGAGCAAAACAGCAAAATAGCTATAAATAGTACGCGTATATGAAAAACTTGGCAGTTGTAAGCGATTAGAGAATTTGGCAAAATGCCAGATACTCTAGCTCTCTAACCCACAAAGACTGAGCACTCTGCTTCTCTGACTGCTCTGCCATTTCATCTAATCGCGATTATAATCACTGTTTTTGCATATTTTACTTGTTTATCGTTTCATGGCATTTATTTTTGCGCTTTTAAAACTACTTTCTCTGTATTATCAGACTCAACCATTTCAGAAGGTCAAACTATGACTACCGGTAGATCTACCTATGCTTATTTAACTTCAAACGAAGGTCTTTCCGTTGTCCCAAGTCAATTTTGGTAAGCACTACCTTTCTGTATTCACACCCTTCTGCGAAAGTCGACAAGATAATTGTAAATGGGGTGCGAACGTTATATAGGTCTCTAACAGTCCTGAATGTTGTTGACACTAGCCATCAGGTCCCCTATCTACTTTTCGGAATTTGTCATTTAATATCCTTCCCATAGCTCCCTTCTCTTTCGTAATATCTTCTAATTCCAGAGTCTTCTTCTCGGATTAATTCTCGATTGTTCATCTACATTCGTCATGTGCGTTATCTCTTCCACTACCGATTTCACGTCTTTGGGGACTTAAGAAATGGCAGCCGATGGCTTGCTGGATTCACATAGGGCTCCGTCTTCATAATCAACAGGATCATTGTTTCTCGAAGTCATACCAGTAAGTTTTTCTCTGATTTTCTTTTCTTTTCACAGCTTTTGAACTATTATTATTGAATCATGTTTTTCCGGCAAAATTTGAGAAAGTAGCAACGGCTCAATATCGATCTGCTATCTATAGTATCCAATATGTGAAACTGATAAAGATTGATTTATTGAATCTTTACTACTGTCGATATTTTTCATTGTATTGCTGTTTCGCCGTCTGTGTTTATAGAAGTGGTTAATTTGACCAAGACTAACATGCACAACTTGCAGCAGTCTCATCATCGAGAACATCTCCTGGCAGCATCTTGCCGCTCAATCAACAGCAGCAGAAGGTACGGTATATTACTATGCTATTGACTGATTTCGATTTTTCGGCCAATTTTATTGATTAGTTTTTATTTTCACAAAATTTGCAGATTAGGGCTAACTACTCGTGATCCGCCTTGACGGCATCAATCGGCCGTACGCAGGCAATAAGAAGGTACGGTATTTGAGAGGGGTTAATGTATTATATTTCGAGGCAAGTCTCTATTGAAAGAAATTGAATTACTGTAGGCGTGCTGTGTGGCTAGTGGATGATATAAATTTTATTGAACTAACTTTTCGTAACGTGGCTTGTAGAGATACGGGCAATATCCTGAGGTCAGCAGAATATCGTGAACTCAGAGGTCGTATGCATGAACGTCGACAAACGGTTTGTCGACAGATGTGACGTCACAAACGTGGGGAGGATCTTTGGCAAACGGCCTCCGCCTACGTTTGTGACGTCACGTTTGTCGACGTTCATGCGTACGGCCTCAGCAGTCATTAATCATCTCTTGTCACTGTCCCGTTAACAATTCCCGTCCGTTTCTTTGCTTCTCTATTTATAATAAAATTATCTATCGTGATCTGCCGATGGGCACGCTCTAGAATCGAATGATATATTTATTAGGTCGTGCATATGTCTTTGTCGCTATTTCAATTATAGCATTGCTAACTAATGACAACGTACCGAGATTAGTAGTGGGTACCATCCTTGTCCACTATGTGTTGCCAACGCGTGGGAAGCTTACAGGAGACCCGTGGTATAGACATGCACGCCCTCGACCGTGAATTAAAGGGAGAGCGACCCCCTCAAACAAAATCAGTTTTAAATTCCGGCCAATTTAAATTTGCGTCTCAAAATGATAACTCTACCACAACACACGGTATTTTGCCTGAA